>JAOYSI010011946.1:14934-31705 GCA_025775065.1 Hiodon alosoides | reverse complement strand
CAGTGTCACTGTTTAAAGCAGGGGCTCTGTGTCTCAGTGTCACCATCCGTAACACTGGCTCTGTGTCTCAGTGTCACTGTTTAAAGCATTGGCTCTGTGTCTCAAAGTCACTGTCTGTGGCAAGTCCCTCAGACGGCCTTGTGATGGTTTCACTTGTCTGAGCCCCTCCTGATCTCGACAGCAGATTAAAACTGAGACAGGCTGAGGTCAACTGTTTCCCCCGTGGAGAGACAGTGCGAGCGCTCGGGCAATTCAAAAACGCCATGGTGGGTCAAGGGCCGCTCCCCACTCTACGCTCTCAGGGGCAGTTCTGTGACTACTATGGCAACGAACAGTAGTTACGCTCATTAAACAAACTAGTATTGTAAATGTTGTCACTTAGTTAGATGGTGTTAGTTAAATTAATTAAATGGAGCATTACCTGCTCTTTTCCATGTAAGTGAAAAAGCTGGAGAGAATCACATCCAAAATAAAGGTGGAAATTGAATCCAGGTTTATCAAGTCTGTACAGAAAGGTCTGTCGGTTTAGTCAGAATGTCACATTACATTGCACAAAAGCATAATGTTTCCTGGCTTACAATTCAGAGGCAACTGAGGACCTGTGATGAATTTTCCCTGACGTTCCTCATCTCAATCTCTGTTCCAGGACCGGCTGTATTTTGTGATGGAGTATGTGAACGGGGGAGACCTCATGTACCACATCCAGCGAGTGGGGAAATTCAAGGAGCCGCAGGCCGTGTAAGCCACGCCCCAATCGACTGACCCAAACCCAGTGTCACTGCTGCAGACCAGCAGATGGAGGGAGGGAGAGTGAGAGGGAGAGAAAAGAGAAAAGAGAGAGGAGGGGCAGACTAACAGTCAGACAGACAGACTGACAACAGAAGTCCTGTCAAATAGACCACCTTCATTTTTTCCCCCTTTTTGACATGACAGAGGCTTAGACGGACGAGGGAGAGCTGTCAAAACCTTGTTTGTCTGAAATTAAACTTGTGAGCGTGTGTGATGACTGCAGAGAGGTCCCTAAGCCTCTCGCGGAGCAGAAGACGGGGGTTAATTGCACCTAGTGGAGAAGGTGTTTGATTGACAGCCGTTTCGGCTAATCCGTTGCTTGCCATTGCAGGTTCTATGCGGCAGAGATCGCTGTAGGGCTGTATTTCCTGCACAGGAAGGGGATCATTTACAGGTGGGTTGTCAGTCTGAACAAAGAACACACAACACCCCATTCCTACAGCAGCTTTCTGATTATCAATATAATGCCCTTCCTTTAAAATACATATAATAGGTTCAGTAGGTATTGAGTACAGAACCCTGTGCAGTGGATATGATAAGCATGGCTGGATGCGTTTACTATTGTTGTTTTATTTGTTACTGTCAGCTTTGCCTTATAGTGATCGTTACCTTATTTTGTGGAAACCCGATACACGTTTGTATTTTTTAAAATAATGTTTGCTCTGGGTTTTTTTTTTTTTTAAATCAGTAAAAGTTTTGTTTGTTTTTGTGTGTATATTTTTTTGAATGGCCTATTCTATTGAAACCGTGTTAAACTGGGACAGTTTCAGGAGAATCAGGCGATTTTTACTTTTTGTATGTGAGGAAGTAAGGGGCACCTTCTGCCTGCTTTTGTTCGTAATAAGGCCTCATAATATTTATTTTTTGTTTTTAACGATCAGACCAAACTGATGCTTTGATCAGTGAATCCCATCCTCTTTGGGACAACACCTGGATCGCGAATGTTTCGTAAACCTGTGATTACCCACCCAGAAGCACATGCTCTGACCAAAGAGTGAAAAATGATTCCTACAGTTCTGCATGCCGAGAGGTCCCCCCCAAGGTGCAGAGGCCAGTTTTAAGATGAGCTTTGGTCACCAGGCATCGCTGAGGGGTGCGACCACCGCCACATAACCCAAATATCCCAGGCGCTGTTTGTAATTGCTGACGTTTCTGATTAAATCTGCTCTGACAATAAGAGCATTTGGCACCATTTGATGCCTCGTTGGGTAGTATCACATTACAGGTAATATTCAGTGATATTAAATGAATGGAATTCCTGCTATTTAGAAGTTGATCCTAAATGCTTTTAGAGCTCAGCCGCGCCGTCTCTATCTGAATTCCTGCACGCATCTCCAATCCGCCCATCGCACTGTGTTTCTCGTTGTCTCGCCCAGGGACCTGAAGCTGGACAACGTCATGCTTGACTCCGAAGGGCACATCAAGATTGCCGACTTCGGCATGTGTAAGGAGAACATGCTTGGGGAGAGCACCACGCGCACCTTCTGCGGGACCCCGGACTACATTGCCCCCGAGGTGAGACCTGGAGGCCTGTGGCACATCGCCCCGTCCCGCTCCCTGACCTGCACCGCGGTCACCCTGGTGCCCTACATCCGCTCTGACAGAACCCCCCGGGACCTGGGAACTCACTCCCCCTGCCGCACCACATCCCCTTGACACTGAGCACTGCTGACGTCTCCGGACAAGCACCAAAAAAATTCCTGCCACCGACTCCCACACTCCCCACAACAGCGTCTGCTGTAGCGCGGGGCTCGGCTTGACAGCTGCGATGTTCAGGATGTGGGCCTGTCTGTCGGACGCCGGAACACAGCAGAGATCCTGCAGCGCGCCTGCAGGCCTTTAAGCAAACACGCCACCTTCAGTGAGTGTGAGAGCGCCCACCTTTCCGCACTGCTGTCTGAAACCAGCGGCGTGCCAAGCTCACGAACAACTGGGCGACAGCTCGGTACGGCAAACGCAGAAACGTACTCGTGATCCCCGTGTCGATGTTCAGAGGACGGCGAAGCTGTGAGTCACCGGATGACCTCAAAGCCAGTTTGCACTGGAGGTTAAAATAGAAGTGGGAAAACAATGAAAGGACTGTCCAGTGCGCTCCACGTGTAGCGGGCTAACCGCCAGCCAGGAACATATCGATTTCCTTTAAAGCACTCTCTGGGTTTGATCAGTTCTGATGGCGGTTGTGCTGCGGTGAGAGGGGTTAGCAGCCAAAGCTGTACCAGAGCGCATCAGGAGTCCACTCTGGCTTAGCTTCAGAAACTTTTATCTGGTGTCGCTTGCATACGGACAACGCTAACAGCCACTAATGCTAACACCGATAAACGTTTCCTGCCCAGAACAATTTGTTTGAATGTGCTTCGCGACGTAGCGTTGTTGCCGCTAATCACCCGGGCCTTATTGGGTTTTTTTGAGGAATATCCGGGTTAGGTACCTCGCTGGGACCAACGTCTGTCGGGCGTTCCGTCTAGGTCTACACCGGTGCTTCTGCTTCTCCTGCTCCTCGCGACTCTCTCGCCCCAGAGACACTGGAGTTCACCTCTCTTTTAATGCCGCGTCCCTCAGGCGCTGCACCCCATGTATGAAACCGCTGTCCTGAGCTGTGTTTTCTGAGGGGGGTGGGGGGTCCGAAGCTGGCGGGCCTCAGCGTGTCGGATTCCCTGAATCTGGCCCGATTACGCACCGCCCAGCTGCTCCGTTTCCCCGCTGTCTTCGTCCTGCTCTTCTTTGCTGTTGTTTGACCTGCACAGGAATGAACTGGAACCCCTTTGGAATCTGAGAGGAGCCTGTTGCTTCATGTTGAGGCGAATTTAGGGCCCGTCTCGGGAGCAGGGAGTCAGCAGGCGAGCAGGGCCCGCCGCGTTTTGGCCATGTGAAACCGCTCAGACAACACAAGTGTATCTCTCCAAACTAAGACGTCGAAAAATGGGGGCCAGCGCCGACTCCCTCCTCGCGAGGTCTGCAGAAGGCCACATGCTGGCTCTCCCTCTCCTGAGGTGATGAAACTGAAATTCAGATATCATGAAAATCCCCAGGGTTTCTGGCTACCCCAGCTTGGTCAAATTCAGGCCACATCTGGCTATAAACATCACACACTGCTCACCTTGCACATCTCAGCGTGCTGGGTATTACTGGTTAAAGGTTTGATACATTTTTTTTTGTTTTTGTTGTTGTCTTGGCTACACAGGAGAGGTCTGGAACGCTTCCCGTTTGGCCCTCTGTACAGTACTGAAATGCACGATCCAGATCTGTCGCGGGGCATTAGCCTAACGCACGCATGTACATACCGACACACGTGCCGCCCTGCATCCGACCCGGAAAAACGACTCCCGGCGTTTATCTCTTAATGCCATTCTGGGACATGGAAATCAGAGGGGGGGGGCGGGGTGAAAAAAACCAAAAGGGATGTACTGACAGAGGTCACACGGTGTCCATCCACATCATCGTCACGGCGATGACAAATGAGATGGCCGGCCACGAGATCCCCCCCCCACCCCCCCCCCCTCCCGGTGCATGAGGTGAAGGTCTCTTGACGATTCTAACCCACCGTAGGGAAGGACGCCGCTCTCACACCCGCCATCAGGCCACTGAGCAGCGTTCCACCCATTGCAGGATAGAGGACATGGCTCGATCGTTGGCCCTCTTTCTCTCCCTCCCCCTTCGTCTTCCCTCACCCTCCCATTTTAAATTACGTTTAAATTTCTTCTGTGTGTGTCACGGGGCTGAAGAGAGTTTAAATGAAGAAAACCCAGGCGATGGCGTTCAGATTGCTGTTCAGATACCCAGAACTCCCAGCCCTTGGTCACTGTCAGGCTCAGGAGCTGAGCTCATCCCCATGCGCATTCTCTGCAAGGGCAGCGGTCGCCGTGGACAGAGAGAGAGCTTTGAGGTCAGATTTTAGCCTGCACTGTGGGAGGTTCCGACACAGGGTATTTTACTGCTTTTAATTTCTCAGCAAACGCTGCAACATCTGTTTATTCACCAGAAATGCGTTTAGGGACCACGTCTACTGCACTGTAGAACATTTGTGTGTGCCGGAATGTACGGTGAGAGTTTGGCGATGTGTCTGTTTGTGTTCATGCGTGTGCCTGTCTGCGTGTACAGTGCATGTGTGCATGTGCATCTACACGTCTGTCCCATGTGACATGCACACACACAGATTTTTCCTTCTCCAAGCGAAGCCTCATTAGTATGCATCTCTCCGGTCATTGAAAAGGTTTTTTCCCTTGACAATTGATTGCTTACACTGCGTGTCTGATGACCGGATAATTGCGGGGTGCCTGGACATTCTGGAAAGCTTTGCGTCACAGTGGAACTGCAAGCGATCGAGACCTAGTAGGTCGGATTTTCCCGCTGTCCCCGTGTTGTGTTGAGCGTTAAAAAAAAACACTGACTCTCAGTTACCTCAGTGGTTGGCACCCACTCACTTCCTTTGGCCCGAGGAAAAGAGACATGAAGACGGACAGAATGCCAGGAAAACCAAATGTTTTGGCAAATAATTCCCGGCCAGACCATCCGAGACACAGCATTAAATCCCCCCCATTGGAAACCAGATGTCGACAGGAAACGAAAAACAATTAAAATGTCTCTTTCTGCACACGTCTCCCACCTAACATCATCAGTCATTATTTATGGATGTCCCTCTCACAGTGAGCACTTTGTTATGCAAATGGAGTTTGTTCTAGATCTTCATTGTCATTGTGCATTATGATGGAGGTTGGCCAATATAATTAACTAATGAATCGTGCAACGCTTGCCATCCCAGAAGCCATGTTGGAATACGCTGGGTGCATGCTTTCTATCTGAGCCCTGGGGAGATGAGCGAACTCTCCTGCAGCCTGCAGGACCATGTCTCTCGCTGTTTCCGCATGAGGTGGACGGACACACCCCCCCGCCCCGTCTGACAACTGTGTGAGCAATGTGTTTACAGTGTGTGTGTGTGTGTGTGTGTGTGTGTGTGTGTGTGTGTGTGTGAATGCCTGTGTGTCCGAGATCAGAATGTGAGGCTTTTTAAAAATTTATTTTAAGTCTCCCATCCCCTGCCTAGGGGGTAGGTTTGATTTTTAGGGAAGATTCTAATTAGGCACTGATGGGAGAACTGTTCTCACCTTGGTCCCTTGGTTAGACGAATGTGATCAGATCATTATCGCAGATAATAAAGCCCCAGGCAGCCCTTGCTTTCCCCTGTAATAAATGCTGGATAGGGGCATTAAGGAAGGCATGTTTCTTTCTGACTTGGAGTGCCCTGACACTTTACACTGCTTTGATAACACCAGGATGAAGACGTGCCCCCCCCCGTTCCCCTTTTGGGGTTTTAGTGGAACCTTTTATGACAGCGATTCGAGACACTGTTGCTAACCCTGTCTTCTCGTTTCCCTCCATGGCAGATTATCGCCTATCAGCCGTACGGCAGGTCGGTGGACTGGTGGGCCTACGGAGTGCTGCTGTACGAAATGCTGGCCGGACAGGTGAGTCTGTCACCACGGTAACCATGTGACATAACTGTCCCTGATCCGTCTCTCAAAGGATATACTAGAGCACCAAAGTGACCTTGTCACCAAGGTCCCGGACGCAAAGCCGTGCTTGAGGAGAGGTCTGGATTGTGGATGTAGTCGTACACTAGATGGGGTTAACCCCAAACAGTGTGTCACGGGTCTGGAGGGATCTACCACGGTTTGGTCCCACCTGCTCACAAATCCCAAATCTGCCCCCCTTCCCCTCGAAATGAAGTATTCATGATCAGTATTTTGGCTGAACACCACAGCAGATAAAGAACTCTAGGCGTTGTGCCATCTTGATCATCATCAAATGTTCAGCCTCCAGGCGGGCGACGGACATTCGAAAGTTTTGAGCTCGCATGGCTAGTCTGGGGTGCGACCGCCCCCCACCCACTCCTCCAGAGCTCCATTTGTCTCCACACGCAGTAGGTGACCTCTTGGCACTGGACGAAACAGACCGCAGACGTGGCCGTACCTTCTGCGGAGTCATTTCACTGGCGCGTCCTAGCGGCACACTGAGTGCTTTTTCAGTGTCAGACCTTATAGAGGTACGGTCTGGTGCAGAATGGAAAGGTCACATTCACTAATACGGTACGGGCTGTAGCAACACTAATACACCACATGGCCTGTCGCTACGCTCTAATCTCTGTTCTGAAACTTTCCCATTCCAACTCTCTTGTGTACTCTAAAACTCTGCTGTTTATAGTGATGGACTCTCTTGGGCATCATTAACAGTCGGTGAACAGCAGCTTGTATTAGTGGTGTTTTTGTTCTTTGGCCGGTATATATTTTATCTAATAAACTGCCAGCTGAGGAAAAGGCTTCTCTTTCCAAATGGAACTGTAGAAATGAAATCCGTTGTAAAGTGAAAAAATGAACCCAGGACTTGCCGACTACGCTCAGCCACTTACAGAAAACAAATGGGAAATATGGTGGAGGGTGGATTCATCACCGAAGTCTGTTCCCCTGGAAGCAGGTCATTTATCTGTCTGTTGGTCTGACCTGCTTGCTCCCTCTCCCTCCAAGTGTTTAATTTTCTCTCTGTATCTTCATTAGCGTCTTTAGTCCCTTCGTAGGCTTTATGCCACTCAACCACGATGACTGCCAGTCTACCGCGGCACCCACGTCAGAACTGAAGTGTGTACAAATTAGACCATCAGTCACAATTTTGTTTGCGCATTTCCACTGTGTGTGCCAATGAGATGGGGAGGGCGGCAGATAAAGAACTCCAGACATCATGCCACCTTGATTCCTCCAGAACCTCGACGATCATTCAGAAGTTGGGTTTTGAGCTCGCGTGGCCAGTCTGGGGTGTGACCGCCCCCCTCCAGAGCTCCATTTGTCTGGACTCCACACCCAGTAGGTGCCCTCATGGCTGACGTGGCCCTACCATCTGCAGCGCACCGCGTGGGCCACGCCCTTTGTACGCGTCAGGCCCCAGGGCCGTCACCCTCCCTCTAAGGAACGCAAGAATCAGACAAGACTCATCGAGGCGCGGTTTTTACATTGACATTGTATATATCATTTTCTTTTATTTGGCCAACATCCATACGCAACTTACAACGAGTGATCATAAGAAAGAAAGCAAGTACAAGCACTGGATTCAGACCGCCAATATTTTGTGTTCAGAACTGAGAGCTGGTGGTGTAGTGGATAAGGTGACAGGCTTGTAACCGTAAGGTTGCCGGTTCAAGTTATTGAACCACCCCAGCTTTTGTACCCTTGAGCAAGGTACTTAACCTAAATTGCTTCGGTGAAATATCCAGCTGTATAAATGGATGAATGTAGAAATTGTAAACTCTGTAATTCCTTTTGGATTAAAAAGTCTGCTAAAAAAATAAAATAAACAAAGTCACAGTTCAGGATAACTGCTGATTTTTTTTTTTTTCTGTTGTCAGCTTTTCCACAAAATAGAGGTAACATAAAGTATAGTATAGTACTATGTAGAGAAAAACAAGATAAACCGCCAGAGGGTTGTTATTGGCAGGGAACACTTCCAGCAAAAAACAACTTTTCTCTGCCTTTCTTTTTTCTTCAAACCATTTTGAAAGAGAGCCTTGAAATCCCTTGGACAACCCCCAACAAACATAATTCTCAACAGCGAGGACAAAAAAAACCAGACAAAACTCAGAATGACGTTTTTTCTTTTTTACTATGCTGACTTTAACAACCCCATCAGACCGGGAGCTTCTGTTTGGTGTGGTCTCACCATTTACTTCACGTTGTCCTCCGGGCTATCAAGTCTGAGCTGGGCAGTGTTTTAAGGAGCAACGTGTAAGACGTAATGCCTTGTGGTTATTACAGTAGTTACTGTTTAGTTGCTTTGTGTCTCTGTCTGTAGGGGTGGAGCGATTGGTGCCATTTCAGTGTCGGTTGTGATGAGAGATGCAAACTCGAGCTGGTTCCCTGCTTTCTTGCAGCCACCCTTCGACGGCGAAGATGAGGACGAGCTGTTCCGGTCCATCATGGAGCATAATGTGTCCTACCCCAAGTCCATGTCCAAAGAGGCCGTGTCCATCTGCAAGGGCGTGAGTACTGTTACTTATTTGTCTTCTTCCATCCACGGTATGTTTAAGCTAACACCGCACACCTGACAGCTATTTGGCTGTGTCACTCTAATAGTATTGCCACAGTACTAGGGTTAGTGTAGTTTAACAGTACCAGGTTAACTGTGCTGAAAGGCACAGGCTCTAAACAGAGAGGGGGTGACAAGCACAGGCTCTAAACAGGGGGGGTGTGAGGCACAGGCTCTAAACAGAGAGGGCGTGACAGGCACAGGCTCTAAACAGGGGAAGTGACATGCACAGGCTCTAAACAGGGGGAGTGACAGGCACAGGCTCTAAACAGAGAGGGCGGGACAGGCACAGGCTCTAAACGGGGGGTGAAAAGCACAGGCTCTAAACAGAGAGGGCGTGACAGCCACAGGCTCTGAACAGGGGGAGTGACAGGCACAGGCTCTAAACAGAGAGGGCGTGACAGGCACAGGCTCTAAACTGAGAGTGCGGGACAGGCACAGGCTCTAAACAGGGGGAGTGACAGGCACAGGCTCTAAACAGAGAGGGCGTAACAGGCACAGGCTCTAAACAGAGAGGGCGTGACAGGATCAGGCTCTAAACAGGGGGAGTGACTTGCACAGGCTCTAAACAGAGAGGGCGTGACAGGCACAGGCTCTAAACAGAGAGGGCGTGACAGACACAGGCTCTAAACAGAGAAGGCATGACAAGGACAGGCTCTAAACGGGGGGGGTGACAGGCACAGGCTCTAAACAGCAATCGACATGCAGCCTTGTGTATTGTGAGAGTGCGACAGCTCTGCTCAGGGTCCAGCTCAGTTTTCCATTTCACTGCGGGAGGTGGGTGTCGTTTGCGGAGTGAGAAGATCCAATTTAGATGAAGCCACCGCACTGAGACGTTACTTCATTAACTCTTATCCCGCCAATATCCGTACCTGCGGCTTCAGGCATTGCTCTCAGCCTGTGATACGGGATCATTTTCCTGCGGCGCTCGGCTCCCATCTCCTCTGTGGGTAGTCTATTTAGATTTAATTGAAATCAATATTATTTATGACGGATTCTATACTTTATTGAATAAAATCCATCAATCTTCACTAAACAATTAATTACGTCACGTCTAAACCATTAGTCTTTCGAGGATCTCTCAGTTCTTTTGAGCACCTTCACATTCACATTGTGCACCGTCCTCTCCCACTCGTATCCACTCCCGTATCCACTCTCATACCCACAAATGTTTTCAAAGTGACGGCAGCACAGACAGCTTATATTTCCCTTGATTAGC
Organism: Hiodon alosoides; assembly: GCA_025775065.1. NCBI lineage: Eukaryota > Metazoa > Chordata > Actinopteri > Hiodontiformes > Hiodontidae > Hiodon > Hiodon alosoides. The sequence continues at coordinate 21,630 of JAOYSI010011946.1, read as the reverse complement.
CATTAGCCATTTGCCATTAGCCTTTAGGCATTAGGCATTTGTAGCGGTCACTGAAGTGTCTGCCTCTCTATGATTTAAAAAAATAAATTAACAGATTATTAACAGATAGCCTTGAAAAACCTAAACTCAGCGAAATATCGAGTTTGCATGTTTCTTCTGCCATATTCACCTGGACGAGGAACATGGGTTTAGGTAATACGTACTGTGAGTTTGCCCCTTTAAATACGCACTGTGGGTTTGCCCCTTTAAATACGCACTGTGGGTTTGCCCCTTTAAATACGCACTGTGAGTTTGCCCATTTAAATACGTACTGTGGGTTTGCCCATTTAAATACGTACTGTGAGTTTTCTCCATTTAAATACGTACTGTGAGTTTGCCCCTTTAAATAAAGACCCAGGCACCGTATGTGAGTTTACCAGTATTTCTGCGCTGTTTTTAACAAAGTTCACCAGAAGCCCTCTCTGGCTGACTCCATCACCCAATTAACAGATTCTCCCTCTGCAGGCCATAGGAGCCTGGGAACTCCTCTTTTATTCCCTAATTTACAATATGGACCAGGTGCAGGTGGTAATCACCCAATTACCCACTCTAGGCTCTCATTCTCACATGGACATATGGACAGGGAGGCTGTGCCCACCGTTGCACTCCACTTCACGCCAATGGCAATAATGTCAACCAAGAAAAATCTTCTAATTCTGTTCCCATTTAACACAAATCAAATTTGATTGATGAGTTTATTGTCCCATTTTAATGCTTCATACAGTTGCAGTGGCAGGCCACAACTTGGCCCATAGAAGACCCTGATGGGGTGGAGATGGCTGGATATGAGAAAATAGCACCAAAATTGTTTTTATTTTAATAAAGAACAAATTTGACCAAAATTGAATTCATTATTTACAATTTTATTTTTTAATTTAATGTAAAAAAAAAAGTTCAGGCTTAGAAACTCCAGAGGGACCACCACTGTGTGTATGTGTGTCAGTGCTAATTTATTTATACATACAGTAGAGTTTTGACTCCAGTATCATGCATGCATAGATCACCGTTGGATTGCAGAGGTTAAATCTATTATTTAAACACCCAGTGATGGAGATACGCGACAGTGGGGTCTGGAAAAACCTTTACAGTATAATATAAAACATGTCTCTTGCTCTGTCGAAAGGAGGTCAGATATTTTATGAAGCGTTAGGATAAGAAACGCCACCGCCTGCCCTGGGCCAGTAAACAGAGCTGAACGGAGGCAGATGAACTGCTTTGAGCATCGACGCCAACAGCAAGGCCACGTCCGGTGATTTATATGGGGGGCCGTGCGATCAACACCGACCTCGTTGTTCACTCTCGCATTCTCTCGTTGACTCCCGCCGCCCCCCTCTCCCGCTTTGCTAGTTTAGCGCGTCATGCGGACACACGTCGAAATGAGAGAGGCTGGCTTCATCTGTGGTCGTTTGATCCAGACTGCACTGTTCAACCCCAAGCCCCACCCCCCGCACAGTTTGGGAGCCCTGCGCTTTTATGAATATATTAATGAATGTGTAGTGCCTGTCAGGGAGAGAATGGGAGTCTCTCTAGATTGATTGATTCCCACCTTTTGGATTCCCTTTGTTTTGTGTTTTTGTCATGTTATATGCCGAGGCTATACTGACACGCACGTGTAGGAAACCACAAAGAAATCTGCTAAGTGCGTCTGAGCAGTCGATCGAAAAGGACCAGGACGGTGTGAGCAATGCATTTTTAGCGAAGAACACCTGAGGAAGTCTTGCCATCGTGAGCCAACTCTCCTGGTTACAATAGGCTAATGACATGAGTTGGATTCGAATCGGCGAACCCCAGCTCATAGGGCTCAGCTGGCACTGGGGCAAGTGCCTTTACAGACTGAGCCAATTGAAGGGCAGAAAGATATATTCTTTCCCTCGACACCAGTGCACCAGTGGAAGCGGCACTCTCTTCCCTGTGACACTGTGATTCAGGATGAGTTCCTGGCTAAATCCTGTCTCGGGTGACCTTGGTGATGGGAAAGAGAAATCATTGGAAAAATCATTTGAGAATTCAAATGAGAAAGCATCTGAGAATTGGGCTACGGGGGGGGGTTAATTAAGTGAGTGCTTCAGGAGCTTTTCCTCAGACCTGTTTCTGAGCCCGCACTTTGCTTTGCCGCAAAAAGAGCGAGTTTCGCGCAAAAGCCGCGGCGCATCCATTTTCGCGTTTCGAGCGAACTTGAGCATGAAAATAGCTGCGAATTACTTCCAGGATCTGACGGCTGCATCCGTGGACAGGGAACATTAGAAGAATGGCTGGCTTCCTTTCTTATTTCTGCATTAGCGAGCGCCGTGCTACTTCCACCGCAGAGAGAGGAGTGGGTGTTATTTCTGCATTAGCGAGCGCCGTGCTACTTCCACCGCAGAGAGAGGAGCGGGTGTTATTTCTACGTCTTTCTGGATCTCTATGACCTTTCCTCAGAAAGTGTATGATTAGATCCCCCCCACCCCTCGATTAACACAGTGATTCTTTCATTACTATGAGTGCAAGATCTAAGCATGCTAAATCAATTGGGGAAAAAATATCAGCTTACAATATCAAGCTTCCTGTCAACGTTCAGTTGCATTAAGTCGCCGCGCAATGTTTTGGTTTGCAATTAATCTGGGTCACAGCATCGAGCCAAGAATGACGACGTGGCCGACTCGAACCCGAGCCCAAGTACAGTTGCCTAGTAGGAGAGCCAGTTTTCCCCTCTGCCTGCCTGTGAGCCATGGTTGAAGGCGTTACATAACCAATGCTATAAAACTGGCCAAGCAAGTGAAGGGTTTTCTCAGGTTCAAACTGGGATGAGTAAGCGAGGTCATCATCAACATTTATTATAGATGTCTTTGCTTTGAATCAAACTTTTACTCTACAGTGCCCTATAAAATCAGTACAAATGGTCCGGAAAACAGGGTCCAGTAATTTTATTACCTGCAGGATAAAAATAGAAACTATTATTTCCTAAAGGAGAGAGGAAGTTCTTAAATGAAAGAAACCGCTGAAATATTTATGTCTAGTGTTTATGAGTTTTCAAGTTGTGGAGGACAAGTCATTTTTTTCAAGCCTCAGTGTTCACGTCCCATTAAAAATTGGCAAAGCAGTCGTGCTTTGGAAGATTAATGTGCGGGGACCTATCGAGCTTCCGTGCGTCAGTCGTTCTGCTTCCGACTTATCGACATGGCCTTGCGATGTTACATTTTCACACAGCTGATGACCAAGCACCCCTCCAAGCGACTGGGGTGTGGGCCAGAGGGGGAGCGAGACATCAGGGAGCACGCCTTCTTCCGGCGCATCGACTGGGACCGTCTGGAGAACCGAGAGATCCAGCCGCCCTTCAAGCCCAACGTGGTGAGTTTCCTCGTCTCCCGCTGACGTCAGGACTCCCGTCAGGCGTATTTGGCCCCTCCAGAATGTCGCGGATCACATGCCCTGCAGACAGCTGTGTTTGCTTTTACATCTGTTTCCTCTCAAGTGGGCTGCACTAAACCTCAGTTAGAAATTCATTCGGCAGATGCCCAGGCTTGATTTTTTTTCGTTTCATTGAGTAATGTGCTGAGTTGGGTGAGCAAACAACACCCCCCTCCCCTTCAGTGTGTCCAGTCTGTCCCCACGGAGTGACGGAGTGTTGGCCCTGGGGCAGTCTCTGCGTTGGGTACAAAAATTCCAGACACGTTCTCAAAGCTTTCATCAATTCCATTAAAATAGTTTTGGTTTGTTTTTTCCTTAAATTTTCAGCTTAAATGATTTTTAATCATACAATTTGTGGAGCATGTTCCATTCTTTTGGATGAGTCTTTAATTTGATATATTTTTGAATATTTTGTCTTACCTTCTTTTACGAATTGTATGCGCAGTTTTACCCTCTTTTGACAGATCGTATGCGCAGTCTTACCCTCTTTTGACAGATCGTATGCGCAGTCTTACCCTCTTTTGACAGATTGTATGCGCAGTCTTACCCTCTTTTGACAGATCGTATGCGCAGTCTTACCCTCCCTTAATGAATCGTTATAAACGTCATTCGGCGGGCATCCTCACAGACTTCATGTTTCAGAAAACAAACTTTTACTTTTTGTGAGAGGTAGGGGGGGAAGACCAGTTTGTAAAATTTAACACAGTTTTAGGCAATGGCTACAAAGAAGGCATTAATTACTCTGAAACATTTTACATTTTATCACCTTTGAGAAATGCTCTTTTTGGAAACTGTTCTGAGGATTGTGGTCGAAAGATGTGAAAAGTTATTTTTTATGTTTTCCTAATCCGAGAACACAAAATGGCCCTAACAAGGCTTTTGTATTTCTGACTAGTTGAGGAGAAAGTGTCACAAATAATCTGCCTTGAGATTTCTGGTCCAAGCTTCAGCAGAGGAGCAAAGGTTAAAGTCTTGGTCATTAGAAGTTATAAATGATAAAGGACAAATCAACTGTGGCAACCCCCTGGGTGTAGGGCATGTCACTTCTTGCAGGATCGCGCAATCCACCAATCAGAGACGGGTTTAATAAGAAAACTTTCTTTTACTATAAATCAGGCAAAAAAAGGAGGCTAAAAAAGGGACGTTTCAAAGCCAGGGTCAAAACACTGTTCCAAAGGTCAGTAGCTAAAACAGGTTCTCATACAAAACAGGGTCAAATCACTAATAAGGTTCTCTTCCAAAATTTTGTTAAAAAATTGTTCGAAACACTCACACTTTCCCAAGTTGGCTTAAATGAGTTCCATACATCCACCAAACGCATTACAGTCAGGTTACAGGCCCTGACCAAACAATACAGCAGCCTCTTATGCTGTGCTGATTGAACCATTGCCTCCAGCTGTACCAATTACTCAGCTGAGGACGGTTGGCAATCAGCAGCCAGGCTCAGAATGTGTGGCTTCCCGGTCTTAAAGGGGCGGAACACAAATTCCCTACCCATTGTTGTACCACACAACCTAGAGAGCAAAATTTCATTCAGAGAGAGGCTATACAATACAGAGTATGGGATCAAATAACTGAAGATACCAAAACGATAATATGAATGAATGTAAACTTGTTAACTAATGTTAAATTATTATTTTAAGAATAGTACTAGCACACTGTTTTCGCTCCCAATTGTTATTTATTTGTATTAGTCCGACAAACTCAATGACAAAGTTTTCGACCGAGGTGGTCTTGGGTTGTGTAGGTTCGTTTTCTTTACTTCACCAACTTCATCACTTGTGTGTTAACCTTATTGTGCGTGTAGTATTTTTTGCTTTGGACCAATAATTAGGCTGTTACTGTATTTGTCATGATTAGCTTAAATTTTCCTCCTTACAGTAGAAGCAGAATGTATCCTAAATCCAGGCACAGCCAGAAATTCCCAGTATTGCTTTTATTAGGTTATTATTTATTTATGTGATGCCTTCGTCCTTGGCAGCTTGCATGATATAAGAGCACTGCACAGTTGAAGCCAAGAAGAGTAATATAGATGCCTCATAATACCAATAAATGCCTCAAGCCTATATTAAATATAGTACTAAAGTCTATATCGAACCACTATTTACCACTTACAAACAGCAGATTAAGCACTCTCTATGAAAATACGTAAAATGTACTGCTCCCCCAGAGTGTGTGTGTGTGTGTGTGTGTGTGCGGGAGGGTATGTGTCTGTGCACGAGTGTGTGTGGCGGGCGTGTGTTGTGTGTTTGAGCGAACATCGCTCTCCTCCCGTCGTGTGTGAAAGCTGCATCTGAATGACCCAGGAGCCCGTTGTAATGGGACCCGTCTCTGACAGACGAAGATCCTCACATGGAGGTGGGCGTGTACCATTTATAGTGCACTGCTACCACCGCCGACTTCTTTGCCCGAACTCGCCGTGTCCAATTAATCTCAAGCACCCTTAGCCTGCAGGTAACCCCGTTACATCCCATGTTAGCCCTCTGACAGCTGTGAAATGACAATCAATTTGCAAACTTAGGTAACTCTGTTTATTTAAGCCCCGAGCTGGGGAGACAACAATCGGCACAAATAGTTGCCACTGTACTATGCTGATATGAAGCATTTTCCCGTCAGATTCAGTGGATTGCGTGATTTAAAAAAAAGTAGGTCACAGAGCGGTTCCAGGGCCTCGTTATGGAATTTTAGAAGAGGAGAATGTAAGTAAACTTTTTTTGCGTGTTTTTTTTAGCTAAAGGTAACACATGGGAGCTTGTTTTAGGAGGCAGGAATGGTTTTGTTGTTGCCAGCGGTTGTCAGGGAGATTACCACAGCTGGTTACATTTCATTATCAGGCGAGAGAAAGCAAGATGTTGCCCTAATGTTGACACAGATGCTTTCTGATGTCTTTTCGCATACTCCCAGTCTCAGTTAGCCCTGAAGCACGTTTGTTTGTTTGAGTGTTTATATGTGTGTTTATTTTTCTGTAAAAAATCCACCGTAAACCAGGTAGAATCCAATCAGGCCTTGGATGAAATTAAGACACGTGACAGACCTTCGATAAATTAAACCGGGGTTACCCCAAATTCTCCGCATGGCTGGTTATACACAGAGAGAGGTGGAAAACACATCCTTTTGGATGCAGAGCCTGTAGACTCCTTGTGAGTGTTTGTGTGTGCATATCCACATGTGAATGCATGTGTAGGTGGGTGGGTGTGTGTGCATATCCACATGTGAATGCATGTGTAGGTGGGTGGGTGTGTGTGCATATCCACATGTGAATGCATGTGT
>JAOYSI010011946.1:0-11698 GCA_025775065.1 Hiodon alosoides | reverse complement strand
CTTTCATAGTCAACCCTGTGCCCCCCCCCCCCCCCCCCCCCACTAATAAATGATTCAAAGTTCCGGGATCTCAATACGTTTTCTCCCGGATTTAGCATTTTTAGCAGTTTCCGGTAAACAGCGAGTCGATCTGAAGATGTGAGCAGAAGCAATGCGTTAGTTTCATGATGGTCGCTGCGTTTTGTCCAAATCTGGCCCTGAAACCGGCAAAAAAAGATCGGCAAGCCTACTAAAATTCTCTATTGATTTTGAGCAGGACCGTTTCAGTCTAGCCCCCCGGGAGATGTTCTTGAGTCTTGTTTGCAAGCCGAACACCGCGGTGTCCACCAAAGCTTAACGCTGATGAAGAAATCCGAGGCTCCACCTTGCCAGTGCACGCTGATTGTGTCCCGCTGTCCCGAGGGAGGAAATCAGGAACGGCAGAGGCCTTTGGCCAACGTGTGGTGCTGTCTGCCATCTATTTGGGGCTCAGCGCCGGCCCCGGACAATTTTTCCTTTTTTCTGCTCCTTTTACGCGCAACGGGAGCTTGGAACGCATTATAGAGCTGTGTGTTGTCGCCAACCCCCCAACAAGCTAGCTCGGTAAACCCAATGTCCATCCCCCCCGCGACCGCCTGTCCACCTTCTATCGTATTCGTTAACGTCTGCTGCTTTCGCCTTTTCGGTAAAAGACGTGCCCAAGGGTTGCGTCTGCTAATTAAATGCGCAGAACTGAATATCGGTCATCCAGATCTGTCATAAGTCAGGCCCCCACAAACCTAAAAGACGGCTAAAAGAATTGAATATCTCAAGGGTAAAGAAGCTTGAGGCAAACTGTTAAGTGTGCCAAAAAAACGTTGATGCTTGACTTTTGACATATTTTGACGTATTTTTCCGAAACTCGGTGTACCCATTTAAAGTACCTTTTCTGACAGGAAGGCCGATTCCTGACAGGAAATTCCTCTCTCGGTGAAGTAATGTTCAGCCTAACCTCTTACTCATCCTTCTCTGTTCACGTAGTTAAGAAGCGACAGATCTGCGACGCGCCTGCGTACAAGCTCGGTCACAAACGGGCAGAAAACGGACACATTTAAGCGACTAAAGCTTGCACTTGTCTATTGTGGTATTGCTTCCGTGTGAACTGAACAACCTCAACTCAGAAAGAAGGCACTGAAATGCTATCACGTCATTTGGGACGATGTAAAACCCTGTTTGTTTGGTAGGAAGACACCCAGGTCCTTAGTAAAGCAAGAATGGAGTTTAAAGTATACGAATGGCTTAAATTGTTTGCATATGCACCAAGCAGTTCTATGTTGCATGCCTGTAGTCCACAGAGTTCCTTACGCTACTAAACAAAGTACTATATTATTAAACCCCTACCCGGGGAGGTTTGTTGATGTCATATGTTAAACTACAATATTATTTTTTCCTTATTATTTTAGGGATTTGGAGTAGCATTTCCTTTACTTCTGGTTTAACGTACTGTTGTGCCCCACGCCCCCCGACTTACTGATTAGACACGTGTACTGACACACGTTACAGTATATTTACCATTTTGTAAATTTCTGATTATTATTTCAGAATAACTTGCAGTTTTTATACAAAGATCTGAATGTGCTTTTAATACATTAGATAGTTGAACATTTCTATGTAAAAAAAAAAAGGAGTGAAAAAAAGACCCAACCTACGCTATCGCTTCGTAAAAATTTGATAAAAGTCACCACTAGCTTTGATCTCCATAGGAGCGTATTGAACATCTACAGGACTGAACTTTAAAATGATTGTCAGCCGCTTTTTTGATGTTTTTGGACATATCTGGAATGGGCTACACGGGAACTGGTCGAATGCGCGGTCGCCTTGGTCCTACCATTGACTTGGCATGTTTGGTTTCTGGGTTTTTTCTTTGGCCTCCCTTATCTGCATGCAGAGATAGCGTAGCGACGCGCATGAATGAATACTGTGTGGCATGATATCAATATCCCAGGTCTTACAGCATGGAGTAAACGTATCGCGCCGATTAAGGCGGCCGTCATACCATATGCGCTCACTTATTATTATTTTTTTTTTATTTTTTTTTTTATGTTCTACTAAGTCAGAATAGCAAGTCTATTCTACAAATGGAATCTGGAGCGGGCGTTGAAGAGAAAACATGTATTTCCCTCGTTTTTGTGGGGTTTTTTTTTTAGCTGTGACCTTTTGCCTTCCACCAGTACCGAACCAAACCCAACCAATAGACAGAACCCTTAATAGCAGTCTTGCACTAGACACAGACAGTCGTTCTGACCACGCCCTGGGGCCCTTCTGTCTAAGCCAACGTGCGAGCCATCCCTCCTCTCCGAATGCCATGCGTTTCTCTGTCTCAGGCCTGTGTCCGCTATAGGGGCCCTGCTGTCTAAGTCAACGTGCGAGCCATCCCTCCTCTCCAAATGCCATGCGTCTCTCTGTCTCAGGCCTGTGTCCGCTATAGGGGCCCTGGTGTCTAAGCCAACGTGCGAGCCATCCCTCCTCTCCGAATGCCATGCCTCTCTCTGTCTCAGGCCTGTGTCCGCTATAGGGGCCCTGCTGTCTAAGTCAACGTGCGAGCCATCCCTCCTCTCCAAATGCCATGCCTCTCTCTGTCTCAGGCCTGTGTCTGCCTGAGGGGCCCCAGCGAGTTGTATTTGGAACCAAGTCGTTGCCTGTCGACCCGGGGCATTTCATATCTCCGTCCTTTGCACGCTGTGATATTCCCACCCCATAGCAGAGGAGCAAAGACCCCGAAGCTTTGTGCCCTCTAACGGTGCCGTCCTGGCGTGGGGGAGTTTCTTCACAGCGCCTGTTAAAACCTGATCCCTCCGCAAGCCTGTGTCAGTCCCCTGCTGCTTCTCCTATCCCACCAAAGGCGTTTCCCATCTGACAGACTGGTCCTTTTTTAATAACACGTCAGTGCTGATGGAAGCTGATTCCCCCGTTTCCTCTCACTGAGTGTGAAGGCAAGATGGCGAACCAAATTTGTGGACTTTTCCTTTGCAAATGGCCAGATTTTATTTAAAAAAATGTTGTGGCTCATTTAAAGTCACATTTATGAAAAATTGTATCTAGACAATTGTTAAATGTTTGGTTTATGTTATTGATTTATGGATTTACGTTTTGATGGTACGCCACATTTTTTATGTTTGTTTTTCCTTGTTGAGAAAAAAAAGTGATGATTCTGGGATAATTTGACAGATTTGACAGGCTCGACAGTGTGCATTATTATATACAATCGGATCGCTCTTTTCTGTAACTGTGCTATCAGGAATTTATCACATTTACGTAACATATGTCCGTTTAATGTGTCCAAATGACGGAATATATTGTATCTGGCAACCATCCGTGCATCACTTCCTCTCAACACTAACCCATGTTTAAAAGCCTCTTACCTTCGCTTTGATAAACACTGCACAATAATTACAGACAAATAACAATATAATATATACATCCTTTTTTTCCACAAATGCTTATATTGTCAAAAAGACAAACTGTAAATATACTTTCACGTGAAGAGATTGATACTACAGTGGTTAAATATATACCATAATATTACTGCGGTGGTTAGGAGATAACTGTTTCCGCCACATAAAAAAGTTTATTGCTATTATTGTTGTTTTTTGTTTGTTTGTTTGTTTGTTTGTTTTTAACAGGCATATCCAATGCCATGCTTATTTGAATGATTTTAAAGATTAATTCATCTAACGGTGTGTCAAATATATCAGTGCTCGGTGCCAAATTTACGAGCACCATCCTGGGAGTTGAATCTAAACGTCTGACAGGTGTTAACTATAACTATATGTGTCATCAGAATTTAATTGTCATAGTCCAATTTGAATAAAGAGATATGGCTATGTTTACATTTTGTATGTCTCATACAGGAGGAAAAATAAGGAAGTTGTAATTTTTTTTCCTTTTAACTATTAAGATGTAGTTCATTGCACAGCGCAGCAGAAGGATGGAGGAAACTGAAGTCTGCAAGACAGCTCAGGTGGTCGTCTCTGAGGAATGCTGTAGGTTTGCCATGGGGTTCAGAGACTCATGAGTCCCATATGCACAGAGACTCATGAGTCCCATATGCACAGAGACTCATGAGTCCCATATGCAAAGAGACTCATGAGTCCCATATGCACACAGACTCTCTGAAACAGTGGGGGGACTGTGGGGGGCGCCGTTCCAGTCCACCATCACAGTTCCCCGGTCTCTGCGTAGATCCGATGCTAAATCAGACATGTGCAGGTAGAGCAGGAACTGGCTCTTTCCGCGGTAGAGAAGACATGGTTTTTGGGCTTAAGAATTAACAGAATGTGCATCGCTGTGAGGATTACTGTTCTCCTAAACGTACGGGCAGTTGTCAGTTCAGTGCTTGTTCTATATCACATCATTGTCAACAATTTCCCCTATATTATTATTTTATTATTATTTTATTGTTATTATTATTGTTCCCCTTTGTTTTGTCCTCATCCTATGTGTTGCATGTTATGCTACGCTTCCTGTTAATTGTAGTATGAAGGATACTGTTTACAAATAAAGGTATGGCATTCAAATCCACTAAAGGTTTCTGTATTGATTCCCTCCTGTCTTGTGCCTGATGCAACGTTTCCGCAATGGTTTAAAAACGTAAATGGGACTGTGACTCAAGGCGCATGGTTCGAACGGGGCCACTTGCTTGGGCAGTCAGGTAGGTGCATGGAAAGATGAAAGTTTAATGACAGAGGCGCTCAAAGGGAGCGTGAAATTGGAGTCCTGAATATTTAATCGCCGTGGTTTCAGTCACAGCTATTTTCAAACTCTGCAGCATACTCTGCTGTGGCCTTGTCCCTCCTTTATTAAAGAATATATATTGACCGTGGTCCTTGGTCAAGATGCGTTGAAGATACAACCTCTGCTGTTGCCACTGGACAAAGAAAATGAATATCCGCAGTCATTTCTTTTCAACCCACCGGTAGCGCTTACGCGTAATCTCCAGTGCGTTTGGCATCCTGCTCTTACTGAGGAGACTTGCAAGCATGGTATGCATGTAGGAGTGTGTCTGTATGTGTGATTGTGAACGCATGCATGGTATGCATGTAGGAGCGTGTCTGTATGTGTGATTGTGAACGCATGCATGGTATGCATGTAGGAGCGTGTCTGTATCTGTGATTGTGAACGCATGCATGGTATGCATGTAGGAGCGTGTCTGTATGTGTGATTGTGAACGCATGCATGATATGCATGTAGGAGCGTGTCTTTATGTGTGATTGTGAACGCATGCATGGTATGCATGTAGGAGCGTGTCTATATGTGTGATTGTGAACGCATGCATGCTGCCTAGCCAGCAGCAAAGGCCGGTGTTGGCAGGAGGCGATGGTGTAATGGCAGGAGCCGTCAGATGCAATTGGCGTCCGCAGGTCTGACTCCTTCTTGTGTAAGCGGCTCTCGGCGTGGCCATCCGCACCGCGCGGGAAGCTGATGAGCTAAAAAAGAGCTGCTCATCAGGCAAGCGGCGCTGGAAGCGTGAAAAAAAGTCTCCATTTAAATTTAAAATGTGTTTTGTCTCTCCTTCTGACAGCCTGCCCCATACCCCCCAACCGCTTGATGGAAGCTGGTTTCACAGTGGGTCACCCTTTATTGGCTCTTTCCCACAGCTCTGTTGGACTAATGCCGAACACGCTGAATGCTCACTGTCTGAGAGAAGAGTTTTAATATAATAAAAAATTATATTCTCCATAAGTTTTCTAATCAAGAGAGGTTCCAAGGATATGGATTCGTACCCTCTGATGATCACATTTAAGTTTGAATTAATTGAGCTGTTATTGAAATTAAAGTAGCGAAGGTTTGTCAAAAAAGTTTATGATAATAAAGTCGAAATTGATATTTTCAACTTAAAAATACAATCATTTCAAGTAATATACATGATGCTGAGATTAAGTCTCCTGTTTGCTGCGGCTTCAAAGCTCAGGCCTTGTGGAAATGGGTGATCACAATGTAATTACCCAAGAATTACCCTACGTATTTGTGTCCATTGCCCCATTACTGACTTCACTAGACTTTAATTGTGCATTGTGCCAGTTTAGGCCGGCTTCATGACATTTGGTGTTAGTGGTGGGATTCTATCCCTAGCGCTTTTGGGGTGACCCATAGATTGATGAAAATGAAAACACATTGGGAGGATCCAGTGGTTAAAGACCGTAGATGCAGATGGACACATAAGTAGTTTGGTCAAATGAACAGCAAACAATAACGATTTATTCCCTTTCCATTGCAAACTCTATTACACCCCTTTTCTACTGGCACAGCCAACCCGGAACCAAGCTAGAACCATTTACACCTTGTGAGATATCTTCTCTTCTCTTCGTGCTCTAAGACCGACACTATGTAACGATGTGTATAGTTACCTAATCCCCTCCGAGCCAGTATGGGGTTTGGGTCAAAAATTAATGACAGGGTTCAAGGTTGGTTCAACTAAATTACCAGTAGGTAACATGCCGCACTGTGCCAGTAAAAATGGGATTATAGGGGTTGTTCTTTGCCAGTTAAAGTATGTGAGGGGGCATGTATAATTTCAGAAGTTTTTTTTATTGAGTGTTTGAACATTAGTAAATTGTATAAATTGACCGCAAAGAGTTAGCTACTTTTTTTAGCAAATCGGCTTGTATAGAATGCTGGTTCATGCTCATCCATTCTTAATCAGACAGTTGTTTAAAATGTCTTTCTTCACAACAAAGCTACTAAGTCTCCTTCACAAGAACCGTCACCGTTGAGTCTACACACTGTCCATTTGATCAGTGTAAATTTAGTCGTATGTTTATCACTAATGTATATCCATTGCTGGGCAATCAGACATGCGCATTTAGATTCTTTAGGTTTTTCAATGTCAGGTGACACAAGGAAACACATCTTCTGTTTATTTCTGGTGAAAAGTCCCAGGTCACTGTTTTCAGTGTGTGGCCGGACCTACTTCCATGAACGGGGTCTAATCTCCTTAATTCGGGGTAATCTCATTTCAGAAGCGATGATTTGAATGCCGTGAAGAATTTGACACCGACCTTCACCCCATTCTTCCCTGCAAGCTTGACTTCTCATTTCCACGCCTCTCTTTAATCCAATTTAAAGAGAAGTGGACCGTCAAAAACTGCGTCTTAACTCTGACAATTTTGCTCTGTATTTGTGAACCGCCTGTTTGTTTATTGTTGTCCACTTACTCATGAAATGTCGGAACAAAATGAAACGGAAAAGCAAAATAGTTTTAACTGCTCGAGATTTAAATTTACAAGACTTAAAATATTGGCGTTTAGTGACGTTTGAAAGTTCTCCTGCAGTTCGCATAGGTCTCATCTGGGGGCTCTGAATTCCTCTAGGTACTTGGCGACTGAGAAAGGACTGAGGCCCTCTGTGCCTGAGTGTTCGGCTCTGACTTCCTGTCTCCTGCCAAGGCAATGTACTGGTGTTTTCTCCCCTGCCTAACACCCTGCATCTGCCGGTTTAGGCTCTGGCACCGTGTGACCCTTAAATGGATGAGCGGTTACGGAAAGCATAAGTTTTCTGTAGCCTTGCTCCTGGAATAATAATAAACTCCTAACAGGAGATTAGATGTGAATGTTTACAGCCCTGGCACAGACTTCGGCGCAAACGCAAGGATAATTTCATTTAGATGATGCTATTTATGTTGTGCCAAAATTCCACACTTCCACAGTTCAAGTCTTTATGACTCCAGCCACTCTTCAACACTGAGCCGATCCTCTTCTGTTCTTCCCAAGGAAGTCGTAGCGGCCTTTCCCCCATCATCGACTCAATCGTCACCCGTCCGGGGGTTTAGGGGCTAACCTCTTCTGTCTGCTCCCCCTCCTTGTCAGCCTGTCTCCCTGCCTCTCCAGACCCTTCCGAGGGATGGATGCTGTCCATCCAGTACTTAACCTGATTGAAACTGCTCCTACCATACATCCTCTTTCGCCCCGCTCAACCCACTGCGCCACACAAAGCGGAACACCGCTCAGTCGTGACTGGACATCGACTGAAGCTGGACATTGGTCTTATTCATTTTAGAGCCATTGACCCCTATTAGCTGGTACTCCACTTGTCCTTGGCCTGCTGTGGATAAGATCACCCAATTGCAAAAATCATGATTCCAATGCTAATTCAGTTTTAATTAATTCTTGTTTTGAGCCTGGTTAAGTACCCGAAATGCTCACTAATTACAAAGTCCCAAGCCGAAGTTCACACATGTGGTCTGGCTGTGGTGGCATGGTCATTTTGATCCTTGTTTTATTTTGTGAAATGTGAAATGTCTGGAGTTGTGCGTTCGTTGTCGTTTTAGGATTAGTTTCACACACCATCTGAGAGAATTACTTTTCCACGTACTTTCTGATTGTGGCATCTGAGCACGCTTTGATGGAGCCAAGGGGACTACTCACTGGAACTTATGGTGAGCCATCTGCCTGGAGCTAGTCCAGCCAATTGCTGGAAGTACCAGGCTTGCATTCTGGAATTAATCATTTCAATCATTTAGTAAATTTTGCTCTTTTAATTGTGTAAGTCTAATCATAGTGTGTCTACACGCTGGTGTTGATACTCAGCCCTCGTTCGGTTTTTGCACTCATCCGTGAGGACCGACCCACATTTCCAGAACAGGTGCGACTATGCTGCTGTTTGCTGTTTGTAAAGGTGAGCAAGATTTGTTAGCATTTCGCCCGGCCTCTGTGTTGAACACTAGCCCCGGTGTCACTGCTTGTGATCAGTAGTTATTTCCAGAAAACGGCTCAACGTGATAATACTGATTGTTTTTTTCTTTAGGATTACAATGGGTAAACGTGCCATCATCGTCTTTCGCAGCCTTCGTGGCACAAATGGGTACTGCGTCTGGGATGTGTGATATACACTAGGCCAGTCCATCGCTGGGCAATTGGATATTATCAAATTATTAATACCGTAGACCACCGATACATATTCGTTAGCTTTGTTGAACGTTTGATTTTTTATATGATATCACTGTGATCAACAGGTAGTTTCACTCTGAAAAATATGACATATGGACCTACTGGTTTAATACCAGGTTAATTCAATGTTTGAGAGGAAATGTCCACAAAAATGTTTGTTTTGGTCATGAGGTGATCATATTTTTGCTGCAACATATTTTCGTAGAGCACTGACATTATGAAATGCAACTGCTTGGCCGAAGACATATAACATTTAAGTGTAGTCTAAAGTTGTAGTCTAACCCATTAGAATTGCCCCTCTAGAAATTCAGACCTTCTATTTCTGTGGCGGGTTTGGGTCACAAATCTATTCTACCATCGGCAGTGAAACACTCACACTCTCACTCACATAAACACAAGCTCACTCACAAACACACACACACACACACACACACACACACACACACACACACACTAAAACGGCAATGTAGCCTACTTTTTTCTCTATTTAAGCCACTCTTATGTGCATAAAGTGTCAGATATAACCATTATCTCAGTAACACACAATTCGTAGTTTAAATTGAATTTGATAGTTATCCTCTCAACTCACGTGAAATGCTGTACCTTGTGACTGGTTTTAGCATATGCAACTTCCCTAAAACGGTCTCGCTACATCTACTTCATCATAAGCAAACGCGGAGTAAATCAGCTGGAGGAAAGACATATCCCATCATCGTAAACATGCGGCGTTGAGGGCGCCGTCTTTGCAGCGGAGTTACCGTAGTTCCAGTGAAATTGCTTGAAATCCCGAAAGGCTGTCTACCTGTAAGCGCGAACTCAACGCGGAGTACGCGCGCCGAGTTCATTATGCCCTGACGCGAGGCACACCGCGCGCTACACATCTTTTTGGCAGAACACCTCTGAGTCCCGAGTGAAAGCAGGCAAAGAACGATAAAGGGAAGAGACACCGAGGTTTCAGATACTTGCTTTTACGGCGTGTTTAAGGTAATTACCGGGTGCATATATTGGGGATTTCGTAAAGGAAGTATAACTTTGTCAACCTGATATTGCCTATTAATAATACACTAGTTTCCTTGCATTTTTACGTTACATTGAAATAGATTTTTTTTCCTCCCACTAGCCTTGGATATTTCCTTTTGAAGTGAATATTTGATGGGTACAATTTCGTTTAGAATTGCTGGCTTGTTTTCAGATATTTAGTGCAGCGAATTATATTCTTTCGCGGTTTCATGTATTGGTATTTGACAGCCACGGAGCGTTATTTATTGAAATTCGACAACTCATGTCAAAGATGGATATCGTAACTTAATGCGAATTATTATACGTAAGTCAAGTTTATTAATGTATGCCTATTTATAGACTCATAGTTCTCATGTCTAATTTTTTTCTTACACGTCAAAAGAAATGCATCTCGATTTCGGAGAGCCCGTCGACACGACCGGATCGACAAGATCATGTATAAGCTTTTAGTTTGTTGGGAAAAAAAATGTTTATTGAGGGGGAAAGTATAGTTGGTCGGCTCCGCTTTTCTGACGTTAAGGGGAAAGGGTTTTAAACGTGTAGTGTCGTATGTGATTATAGCAGAACTTTACTGACGTGAAATATTAATCAGGCAAGCACCAGTTCAGTAATGCAATAACTTGCATTATTTTTGCCCTCGCTGTAATTTAGAATTGATCGGTCGTTTTGTCAGGTTGACAGTAACATTTTAACCAATAATTAAGGTCAGTAGCCCAGTTAATTATTCAACGATCTCGTGGTGCATTAGCGATGGAATAACCCGCACGCGCTTAGTAGAGGAGACATTTATTGTTTTTGTTTTTGTCATTTTTTACAGTACCCTGACTTTCTTCTGGCAAGCTGTTCTGCTGCAAACGTCCCACGCGAAACTTGTTTTTGAACTTATTTATAGTTGAAACGTCGGATGCCACTGTTTTGCCTTGCTTGTCGGAACAGAAAACACCGCGGTCATTAGGCTGTTTCGTTCGGTCAATGGGTAGGCTAATGATTTGTGTAAAAGCTGTTCTTGCTGCCTCTGGCGACGGTCGTTTTTATCTGGTTTTATAGTTGTGCAGGGCTATGTATCCAATATATTTTTTACGACTTCCGTTTACCAGTAATTGTGTAATGGAAAACGGTGGAAATGAAGTGGGCACCAGGCCGAGAGCCGGTCTACTCCCTTGATCAGTCCCTCTCTCGTTACCTCTCCTTTTTATCTCTTGACTCTTGAACTCGGTACATTCCTCGAATGGAGAATACCATGCAGTTAGTTTTCTCTGTTGGCGGGCAATATACTTCGGCTACTTGTTGGCAGGTGTTTCCTGAGAAGGCTAATTCATTTCGATCAACTAAACCAATTAGGTTTGTTATTTTTTTATTTTTTTTATTTTTTGGTGTTTGTCAGTTCTTGTGGATAATCTTACTTGTGACAGTAAGAATGCTCTTAAACAGCTGTATTTATTTATTTATTTAAATATACATGTTTTGTTTTTAAACACGTCTGATGTGCCCATAAATTCAGTTATTACCACAACACCCGAATTTTGCCGATATCATTGGTCCTCACAAATGATGCCATTTGTTCTGAAATTACATGTAAATCACATAAACGTCGAGTATGCGCAGATCAACTGCGTTTGACTAGTAATGTTTCACAGAAAGGACGTTGGTAGGCCTACTTGTTGCTGGAATTACCTTTTCCCCAAACGAGGTCAGGTTGGCTGAGTTTATTTTCTTCATACTTAAATCTAAATCGTTCTGTTTTGGAATGTAATATATATATATATATATTAATG
>JAOYSI010011935.1:0-35337 GCA_025775065.1 Hiodon alosoides | reverse complement strand
TCAACGGAAAAACAGCCCCCTTTCCCCGTCAGCATATCTCCCACCTACAACAAATAGCCCAATTTCAGCCTGGTTTGCGGTTTATATCTCAGCATGAAGGATGGGAACAATTTGCAACACTCCTGCTGGGTCCTCTGCAGACATTGGGAAAACCTAAGCCCACTGTGCCTAACCAAATTTGGGGATCCAATCTTGCCTTTTATTAGCCAGAGACAAAATTGCCTGTGCCGCCAGCAGGCTTGGCACAGAAAAATTGCACTGCAAACAGATACGATCAAACATCGTGTATGAAAAGAGATTACATTTCTAAGGACATTACTCTTGATTCTAAGACTGGCCATGCTTGGGGTGGGGATTGCATCTGTGCATGTCTGTGGCTAAAGAGGGCGTGGAGGAGATCTGATTTGTCTTAGAGGATTCACTCGTCAGGCTCTGGTTGTAGCCACACCTTAGCATCTTTTCCAATACATGTCAGAGTCAACAACAAAGCAATAGTCCAAATAGAGCTGAGAACCGCACGATGAGAATTGTGGCCCCCAGGTTTGCATTTGTCAGTGCCTAAAGTCTCCACAAAAGATTTTAATATGCACAGTTCTTTGCCAAATAAACAAACAACCCATTTTATTTTAGCATCCGTGGATAGTAGACATTTTGTAAGTAAAATATCAGGGGTAAACAAATGCATATCTCAATGGGTCACTCAACCTACAGCGTTTCAGGGGTTAAAATCATTTCGCTATCCTCACAATGGCAGATAGTCAGGAACAATCAACTGTAAATGAAAACGCATCTTGCCTCATGCATCTGGTTTTTGCCTTTTTAACTGCTACTAATGCTATCTGAAGCACCTCTCCAGGAAAATTGGCTTGTAATTTATCCGTCTATGACTGATACACTTAAGCGATGCATATTCCGTGGGGATTTTTTGAAAAGTAAGCTAGTGCACAGGCTAACTGATTAGTTCAGCAAGCAAATATTTGAACAAGTTTTGTAATCTGAACTGTGACATGACAGACGGTAATTTAATACTTTAACAAAATGATAACTACTGGAGCCAATACACCCACCACACGTAGAACAATTTTAAAAGCAAATATTACAACGACAGTGAATCCAGTCGCAGAGACATAGACAAAGACTCTTTATATTCCAGGTGAATCCCTAAAAACACTAATATAAATATCGGTGTTGGATATAAGCTCTCTTCTACATTCTGACAATGTTGAAGGACAGTATCTTGAAATAACTCACATCTGTGCTCCAGCAGAGTTCTCGCAAAATAACAACCTTCCTTAATGCTAATTACTGTAGTAATCTTTACTAGACTTGAGATAAATGTGCGACTTCATATCAGGGATGTGGCGTTATCACTATGATGTGGCGTTACTGAGGCAGCTTCGCATTTCAAGGGCTGGTTTTCAGGTTCTCTGGTCGGTTGCAGGTTCAGATCCCAGCAGAGGCACGGCTTCTGTACCCTTGAGCCAGGCACGTGACCTAAATCGCTTCAGTAAATATACAGCCATGCGAACAGATGAAGTGAAAAAATTTGTAAGCTACATAAGTTTCCCTAGAGGAGACCTTCTGCTAAGCAACTATAAAATAATAATAATTTTAAAAATGTATTGCTTTGGGGAGACCCAGCGTGCCGCGCCTGCCCTGTTTAACCTCCCTGCCAGACTCTCTCTCTACAGCGCCCCAGGTCAGGATAAATAAATAAATAAGAAGTTAACAAAGCCACAATTCCACCCTTCAGCACATTTTTTCATGTTTCACAAAGGCTGCCTGTCTCACGGGCCGTACGTCGACTGTGGAGGGCAGTTGCCGCGAGGGAGAAGGTCGTCATCCTGTCAAGCACCCTAAGATTGATAAGGCTCCTGTGTACTGGCCCCATGCCCTGACAACGCTAAGATGCATGGTCCTCACCTGGAATAGTGAGGAGACGGGCCACTGGGAGGCTCTGTTTGGATTTCTGGCCAATAGACAGCCCTTTCGCAGCCCGCCTCTCTCTTGAAGGAATGACCTTACCTGAGCTTTGAATGGGCGGCTACGATAGACTGTTGCCATGGCAGCTGATTAGACTTACCCCCTACGTGGCCTTGCCTCGGAGACTGCCGTCTATTATCTATATAATTAGGTGGGAAGTAGAAGGACTGCTGCTCTAATTTGAGTTCAGTTTCAGTTGCAGGAATTTTCTAGTTTGGGAGGAATATCCCCTACCTGAATGCATGTGTGTGTTTGCATGCGCTAGTGTGCGCACTCCCCCAAGGGCTGCCTCTTTAACTAACAAACGGCCGTGTGTAATGCAAATGTGCTCATTATTCCTTATCCATCTTTTAGCGTGTAAGGTGGCTTGTCAGAAACCAGGCCCTGTTCCTCACCGTAGCTCCGACCGGGCGAACGTCGCAGCGGCAGAGCAACGATCTGGTTGAAAACGAGATGCAGGAAGCCGTTTAAAATGTAATGACTCCAACGTGCGTATAGCGCATTATTTCTGCTGCTTTTCAGGAACAAGGGACATCAAAAACTCTATTCCAGGGTTTATTTTATAACCTAAGCCTCTTAGAGAAAACACTGTTTCGGAAACAATGTGAATGATAAAACCAAGAGGGACTTTCTAATACCATCACAGTCTATCAGAAACTCAACAGTCAAAGTCCTCCCAGACTAGCCAAATTCTTGCTGGGTAAAAGCCAACACCTACACATATCTCAGCACTGCTTTTCTCAGCTGACAACTTTGTTCCAGCTTTGTCAATAGTGCCCTTGGCATTTGCAAATGGGATACTTTTGCCTTGTCCAATAAAGCCAATGATAAACATGTTTCAAAAATATTCATTCTTTTGAGACCGGAAAAGGGGGAGACGTTACCCTCAACAGCGCCCAGTGATTCATGGCCACACGCAGCCTATTCAGCTGGTTCAGCATAACCAGGGGGCGGTATTCAAATCATCACACTCGGCGATGGTGTCGCCCCCCGGCAACCGGATAAACATCTGAATTCACAGCCCGCGGATGACACAAGGTCTGCTCCAATGCACTGATATGTGAGGCATCCACCTGTCGAGGATGAGCCCGGAGACACGGTGCGCAGCGCGCCGGTGTGTGATGTGGCCCTGTACATGGCTGCGAGCAACCGGTGAGCGGCATGGAGGTGACTGCAAAGTCAATGATGCAAGGCTGACTTCACCACGTGCCCCGTTTCTGAGGACTCGTGCTCCGGGACTTACCCACTCTTTGGCTTGTAAGCACAGTCAGCCGTTTGAACTCGGCTTGGGGGAAAAAAACTGCTGAATTGTGGGTGGGGTGGGGGTGGGGGATTAGGGCGCTCCACAGAACCTCCAGTGAAAGCCCCAGACAACACAGGATGGCAGGTAGTTTCCATTAGGGCTCTGCCACTTCACAAAACCCTGCCCCAGTGCCAACCACCCCCCCCCTCCCCCAGGCAAGAGGGGTGCGGGATCTCTCCGGGACTACCTGAGATTCGCGTGGAGCCTCTCCTCCCATAGAGAGGCGGAGCCTGGAAGGCATAGACGGCGTCGCCCTCGGCGATGCTGGTCAGGTCCTCTTCGTCGGAGAAGGAACGCTGAAAGCCAGCAGTGTAGACCTCCGTCAGGATCACCTAGACAGGGAGATCCAGGGATGAAGGCCTTCTCACCCACTCACCAAAAGCCAGCCACGACAATTCAAATGTAAGGTTCATTGAGATATGTTCGAGTTAAGGAAATAATTTCCTCCAGGAGGTCAATACTGTTTGTATGTGCGTGTGTGTGTGTGTATGTGTGTGGGTGCTTACATCAGTTTATCTAAAGCTAAACACAGGGCAATCAGAGACACACTAAAGATTTAAATTCTTACGACATTCCTAATTCTACTCTAGCGATCCTTGGGTACCCTGGTACAACCTCCACAAATCACAACTGTGAGTTTTCCCTTCTTTTACAGCAACAAAGAGGCTGTTTGCCCCGGGGTTATAAATCACAGGCATGAAAGTGAAAAGGAGTGAAAGAGCAGATAAAACCGTAAGGGTGTCTGACCGACTGTGGTTATAATTATTCTGGGCTTATGGCGATTCAGAGGGACCGTGTGAGGGAGTCAGGAGCCAGTCCCTCCTGTTCTAACTGAGCAGACACACCTGTGTTTCTGAGAGTAGGAGGAGGGCAGAGAAATAACTTTCCTGATCTCAAAATAGTCCACCTTTGCAGACAGGCACCCCTTCTGAATCTGTCGCCGGATACATTATTTAGTGTTTCCTCCGCCTCCCTGTTTAAAAAAGGAAAAGCGCTTTTCGGATTTCAAACAAACAGACAAGCCCGGTGCTGCTCCTCCGAGCTGCAGACCTGACAAGAGTCTCTCTAACTCTGTTTGATCCTGACAGACAGCGGAAGAACACAAGCCTGCAGTTCCTCCCGCGGACACCAGGGGGACCAATTCTCCACCCCCCTGCAGAGCCATGTTTGACATTTATAACTTCACAGCAAGAAGTAGTTTTTAAAAAAAATGACAAAAAGGGGAATTGAGAAATAATTGTGCGATACTATATAATCCTGCTGAGATTCAACAGTTTTCGGACAGCACACTTTCACTACCTTTGCTCCGAGTGTAGACCTCTCCAATTGACAGAATGTGGATAGGTAGCGGATATGAAAAGTGGCAGCGATTATTATTAACATTGATGTTTCCAAACAGGACAGCGTGATGAAGAGGAAAGAGCATGCGGGGTTAAGGAATTTTTACATTACCGATAAATTATCGTGCGCACATTTTACTGTAGAATAACGCTCAGTAATTAACGGTTTAGGCCAATATGAGGAGTAATTAAGTTAATCTTGAACCCCCCCCCCAAACTAATCCGAACAGATGAATCTTTAAATGTATTATTTAGTTTATAATTAGTCCAACAAGCTGGGTTCAAACAATCCATATCCAATTTGAGGCAATTTGTTTAGACAAATAAATGTTTAACAGCCAAACTGGTGGTCCTTTCTATTAAACTTCAGGAACACCCACTGAAAAAAAGTATTTTAGTATTGTACATTAACTGACATCAGAAAACTACCTTCAGGTGCCATCAGTTTCACTGTCTGTCAAGAACAAAATGAGCTGCCTGGTGTGAAGGATCTGACCAAGCAGTGTTGACATGGTTTTTACAGTCTTGTACAGGATTTCCACAGAAGTTTTCTTCCTGTCATTTTTCTGCTTGTGAGTCAGAAGTTTAGCGAGTTTTATTTTGTGTTGTGATTAGTTTTGTGAGACAACCTGAATTGTGCATTGACCTCTGTTTTGTACCGAACCCTGATCTGGCGTAAAAACCTTTCTGCACTGTAACCTGATTAATTGAACAGCAACTGCTGTTGAAAATTACTTTTCACTGTCTCTGATTGATTGCTTTTGGTGATCCTGTATGTGACAACACACCATGCACCTAAGGTCTGGTTACAGTAGCAAAATAAAGATGAATATAAGTTACTAGTTTTGATATCCGATATCCATAAGCTTCGACACAGCAAGGGCAATCCAGAGGGATAAAGGGGTGTGATCACACACGGCTGATAAGAAGTATTCAAATATTAATTGGTCTCCATGGTGACATCCCCTGGCCAGGTGACGGGAAGAGGCGGCGATCTGGTTAGACAAAGACTGTAAAGTTTATGGGTTTGCATTATTAAATGGGCCCAGTGTGCACTGGTGACGGCCTGCAGAGTTTAATGGTACAGGTGTTTGTGTGTGTGTGTGAGAGAGAGAGAGATAGAGAGAGACAGAGAGAGAGAGACAGAGAGACAGAGAGAAAGAGAGAGAGAGAAAGAGAGAAAGAGAGAGAGAGAGAGAGAGACAGAGAGGCAGAGAGAGAAAGAGGCAGAGAGAGAAAGAGACAGAGAGACAGAGAGAGAGAGAGAGAGAGAGAGAGAGAGAGAGAGAGAGCATCATGGCTGACCTGGTCAGGAGATATTTTTCCCTCCTCGGCCACCATCATGCGCAGACAGGCTACCGTCCCAAAGAGGGGCACCGCCAGCCCGATGCGTAGGTAACGCTGGCCTTTGCTGCTGAAGACCAGTGTGACATAGAGAGGCCTGTGGAAAGAGAGGGTGGGGGGAGGGGATTCTCCCGGTCACCAGCACACTAACCACACGTGACCAGTATCCTGCTTGAGTTGTGCAGACTCCACAGGGTTGGAGGCAGTAGAGCGTTGTTTTCATAGCAGGGGGCACTAGCAGGAAAGTCCAAGCCACCGCCTCCCATTCCGGAACCCTCCCCCTCACATACCTGGGATTAGTGATCACTGAGGCGGAAAAGTGCGGAGAAATTAGACCTTCTTGGTTAAACCCGACAGAGCATCAGCTGGTTACCAACCGCCCCTAGAAAAGTTGTTACACCCCCGGGAGCAAGGAAGGTTTTGGGTTCTATCAGTGGTGTGTATCAAGCACTTCAAATTCATTGAAAAGTAATGGGTGCCCGAATTTGGCTGCCAATCCGGACCCAAGGGAGAGAAAGAAACTGGGTCATTCAACACACAATTAGCACACTATGTATCTATATATATATATATATCCTATGTGTGTAACTTAAATGTGTATGATCAGCACTGTTGTTCACATGCTGACAGGGGATTGCCAGGTGTGAACAGCGGCTCCCTGGGTGCCTCCGGGCCCAGGCCATGCCATCAGTCTGTGTCAGCCAGGAACGCAGGTGAGTCTCAGCGGAGGATAGAAAGGTCTGCACAGAGCTCCTCCGTTTCCTTGGCAACCGAATGCACAAGGCATTTTGCTCAGAAATCTGGGTCACAGTTTGCAATGGAGGCCGGGGGCGGCTGCTTCAGCCAAGTCACCCCGCCATTGCTTTGGAATGGGCGACAAACTGAAAAGGCGGGGCAAGGTGGTTCGGCGCCATTTCGGTGCTCTGCGAAAGGGGGCGCTGCCCCCTCTCTGTCCAGACACCTACTTCACAGTGACGTTGCCAGGACACCTTGGAGAGGAGAGTGGCCGGCTCAACACAAGCCCCCCGCAAAAGGAATCTGGCCAGCAGATCACTAAACTGGGTGGGCGTGTTTACCCCACACAAGCATTAACGCAGCGGGGTCTGCTGATTATCGAGCCTTTCCGATTGCTGTTTCCACATGGAGACACCACGTGAGACGAACAGATAAGCCAATAGCTTTAATTAAGCAATGAAAGTGTGAACAGAACAAAAAACCCACAGACCCTGTGGACTCCGAGGACTGGAGCCTCCCCTAAATTAGAGGAAAGAAACTCCTGTCTAACATGGTTCCTTTGCAAGACGCACCCAAGCATAGCTGGGTGGTCCACTGTGGTGATGCGTGCCACTCTGAGCCCGCTGTTTCCAGAGCGACTGGAGCGACAGCAGTAGAACCAGACGGGCCCACTGCGCAGGGGGCTGTGTGCGCCGACGGGACGCCGACAGATTGATTTTGGCGAAGGCGTCCGCTGACGGCGCCAGGTTGCACCTGCCGGGGAGGAACAAGCCCGCTCTTTCTCCGAACATGATTCTGCCGCGCTCCGCATTACTGCGCACAGGTGGGACAGAGCAGTGTCTGTCTCAGCCTTTCACGTGCACCGTTTTTCCGCCGGCAGCCTTCTGCAGCGGCAGCACGGAGCGTGTGACAGCTGAGCAGGAACGGGGCCTTGCGTCTGTGCGTACCTGCCTGTCCTCAGAGAACGCCGCTGGATTTCTTTCGCTGTTTTACTCCACCATCAGAAGCGGTGGACGAACTCCCAGCTTTCTGCAGACCCAGTCGGGGTCGGGGCCCGATGAAGCCCCATCTGGACGAGGTGACCCCCCCCCCTCCCCCCGGGGTCGAGTGCGAGGATACAGAAGGGTGACCGAACAGAAAGCCCCACTTCGTTTCGCTAGGCATGCACGCTCAAAGAGGAGCTTGTTTTCTCAAAAAATGCTAAATCACGATTCTGACCTCAACTGCAGGGGCAAAGCGCTCTATAAGCGGAGCTGGGGCTGTCACATCACTTTACACAGAGTGGTCGGACAGCTTTCCTCGTTCAGCACAACAGCTGTCTCTTTTAAGCGATTTCAAGGTCTTAACCCCTACACCTCCCACTGAATTCTCCGCTCCTGGCGAGACCGAGACAATATTTGTGTCCCAAAGCCCCTCGGGGGCCCCCTGGCTCTCTGTCCAAGAGCACCCAAATGTATTCCTCGATCGAACCAAGTCAGTTCTGCACTCACCTGGTCTGGCGGAGAGGAATGGGCAGAGAGATGCACAGGAAGGGGTCGAAGGTGTTGCTCTGTTTAAGACAATGGGGGCAGGTCAGGGAGGACCTTCGGAGACAAAAAAACAAAAAAACCACAAGATATCGCATGCAACCGTTAATGTACCGACCCAAAAATAAGCCCCCGAAAAGTTACACCCCCAGGCCACTTCAGTTCGAAAACAAGAAGAGAAGAGCCCTGTCGACTGCAAATGATCATTGTTAAAGGGACATTCCCAGAATGAAAATACTGAGGCAGGCACACGCACAACCTCTTGAGTCTGAAAGTTCAGATTCCTAGAGGGCCATTCACTCTCCTCCACTCCCCACTCCCTATTGTGGCATTTTTAAAGGGGCGAATGATCTACTGTCAAACCTTATCTCGACTGTCAGAACCCGGCTGGCAGCGCAAAGCACTGACTCTTCTAGACAGGAACACCCCCCCGCTCAAGCTGTTCAACTCCTTCCAGACAGACCGATGGCCGCGGTGAGCCCACCCGCTAAAGTCCCGGGTGGGACGAGAGACGTTTCTTAAACCAACAGTACACTTCTGATGTCTCAGATGCTTAAAACTCGGCTTTCCCCCTTCATTCCTGCCTTCCTGCCGTTCTGAGGAGAAGTATGCCTTGGAGTAACTATCCTGAGGGCACGGAAAAAACACACCCCAACTAACAGAGAGTTTGGTGGAGAGATGCTTCATCCAAGCTGCATCCTGTGTACAGTAAACTTACATTTTCTGCTAAGACGAGCATTGTCCTGCATTTTTCTATCTTTCCTAATTCCACCCAAACACAGGATCCCACTACTTGCAGAGATGTTTTTATACGATGATTTTAAAAAAAAAACTCCATAAACAGGGAAATTCCTTTCTAGGCAACAATTTTTGTGCATACTGTAATCTGTTGGACATGTGCAAACGTTTGCCATTTTTTGCTACTGTCATTCTCAGAGATTAAAGGAGACAGGACATTTAGTCAAAATTGTTTTTAGAAATTCCGATGAGCCGTTGGCTGTGATGCCCTTAAGAACACTAAGCATTTATAAGGATCCAGGTACTTACGAACGGCCTGAAGAACCAACACCCCAACTAAACGCTTGCCGAACTGCCTTTCTGTTTTCATTCATCAGAGCTGATGGGTGTCTGCTCTCTCAAACCTCATGTTTAGGGAAAACAACATTTTCAAAAAATGTATACCAGCTGTCTGTGACTTTTTATTTGTGCTGCTGGGTAAAAGAGACAAAAAAAAACATTACTCTGATTTTGATTTAAACTCTTACTGTACCCCCCAAAAATTAATTACTCCGATTTTGAATTAAACAACTGTCTCTGAAAGGAAAATCACATCAAATTCATAGAACAGGGGACAGCCCGTGAGGGAGGATAGGGAAAGATGGGCTTGGTGAATTCCATTAAAGAACCAGTGGTTATCATTTTGGATGTGGAACGTGGTTGGTAAAAGTTACATGTAAGCATTGCACATATTTACCCAGTATAAACACGGGAAAGTTTTGAATAAACTTGAATGACATTATAACGCTGAATGAACTTCAGAACCATTCGCTACATTAGCCTGTAGATACTGCTAAACCATCATCTTTGGAGCTAACCTCAGTAAACGGTGACTAAAATGATGTCACTTTGTTGACATTTTAAGGATGTGAGATATGGTGGCCAGGCGTGCTCTGATTGCCTTTCAGGTCTAAAACTTGGTGTGAATGAGCGTCGTTTCTCACGCTTGTGCGAACAGCTCAAAAATCAGAAGCAGGACAGGACACACCTGCTCCATCATCTCAGGCAAACCCGTGCTGTCGAACCCCAGGGGGTAAAACGGCAGCATCAGCACCGTCTTCACAGAATCAGCACCGTCTTCAGAGAATCCGCACCGTCTTCACAGAATCAGCACAGTCTTCACAGAATCAGTTCCTCGCACATGCCAAAGGCTGTCGTTACTGAACACCGAGACCAAGACTATGGTTATCGAACACCAACACTCCCTCTTGGCACGCGTCCCAAAACACCTTTTGTCAAGAGCGCTTGACTCAGTCATAATGCTGAGTCATTTATTTCCCTCGGACAGTGGCAGTTGGGCCATGTTTTTGTTTCCTCCTTCAGTTAAGAGGGAAGAGCGCTCCTTGTCTCAGATTTACCGTTGGTTCCGGCCCCAGCTGAGTATGTGTGCCAAAGTGGCATCATAACCCCTGAAGCCGAAGACCTGAAGTGGATCGGATATGTCAGGCCGCATCAGCAGGAAGGTGGCACGGTTCTGCCGGTTTTCTGCGGCTCGCTGGCCGATCAGCCTGAAAACACAGGGTTGTTTCCTCCTTAAGTACGGTGTTTGGCGTTCTGCTACCAAAGGCTTGCTGTCATTGGAAAAAACTGAAGGAAAGACACCGTTGCTGAAGGTCTGGTGGATGGTAGACCCTGGAACAGATGTGCCGCTAACCATGGAGAGATCCGCCACTCAAACATATTTCACGAGCTTCAGTCTCGCGTCCTATGATCAAATTTAAAACTAGCTGTATTTCATTTCCGCTTGAAGATGCCACCTCTCCCTTTTAACTTCCATTTCCAAAGTTGAGTTAAGTTGTTGGACCAAGCTCTCAGAATGCACATGCTCTCGGAAAGGGCTCCCACCCCAAGAAATGAAACCAAAGCCAAGCTAATAAAATTCTCCCCACCTGAGACAGTTTCAGTCAGCAAAGCCCTGACTGACACAAGTCCTCGGGTGGACTTTTCAGCATCCTTCAACGCTAAAAGCGACACCCCCACATTACTCTGGAGGACAAGAACAGCGGCCCGGCTGCCAAATCCACAGGCCGTGAGGACGCCACACCATTCAACCAGAGCTAATGGTGTGTTGGGTGTAGCTAGTGGTGTGTTGGGTGTAGCTAGTGGTGTAGTGGGTGTAGCTGGTGGTGTAGTGGGTGTAGCTGGTGGTGTAGTGGTTAAGATGAAAGACTTGTAACTGAAAGGTTGTCCCATTCCAGCTGTTGCTTCCTTGAGCAAGGATAAACCTGAATTGCTTCAGTAAACATCAAGTTGTTCAAGCGCATCTACGCAGTTAGTATGAGGGAAGTTGAAAGGTGTACTTTTGGCTGTCTGCAGAAGGGCCAAATTCAAAAAAGCTGTACATCCGAATAGTGCAGTGCCCCCACGTAATAGTAACCTCTTACTAGTCTTTTGGCATTTCAAGTTCAGGGATAAGGGACATTCAACAGGACCTGAATATCCGTTTGAAGCAGCAGACCTGCCTTGATAACAGCTCTGTTTGATCAAAATTTGCACAAAAAGGTGTCAGACAGTAAAGCTCATTCACATTCTGTGTCTAACTGTAAAGCTCACAGACATTATGTGTCGACTGTAAAGCTCACAGACATTCTGTGTCTCACTGTTAAGCTCATAGACATTCTGTGTCGACTGTAAAGCTCATAGACATTGTGTGTCAAACTGTAAAGCTCGCAGACATTCTGTTTCTAACTGTAAAGCTCATAGACATTCTGTGTCTAACTGTAAAGCTCACAGACATTCTGTGTCTAACTGTAAAGCTCATAGACATTCAGTGCTAAATGAGAACTTTCACTTATTTATTTCGTAGCAGGTGACTAAATCCTATTATTTACCCCCCTCCCCGAATAAAGCCACCGTTACACCAAAGGGGAAGAAAAGAGAGCTTTCACCATCTGTTTGGGGGAGATATGACAGCTTGATCCTCTGACCGCAACTCTCTCCCCTCCGAATTCTGAGGGCTTTGACAGTCAGCGCCGCAGAGGTCGGCAGAAAGGGAAGGCGCCATGTGGCAGGAGGGGGCAGAATCCTCAAAACAAAAGGCCCGCACTCCCGCTATCATCTCAGGCCAGCCGCCTCTGCTAACACCTCCAAAGGTGGCACATTGTTATTCCGTCAGGAATATAAAAGATACAGAGGAATAAAAGGTCGCTCAGTCACAGCGATCCGACGCAGGGGAGTCAAGAAGGGGCTTGGAGACCGCGAGGTGTCGAACAGCTCAGGCTCCGGCTCAGTTGCGAACACCCGGGGTTCCTCAATGAGAAGCTTCACCTAAAGAACAACATCAACCCTGGCCCTCCTGATGAGCTATTCAGGCCCACACCCAGGTTTAACTCTCATTTAGTAAACAAGGTCAAATCTCTCCAAGCCACACGCAATGACACAGACCTTGTGTTTTAGTTATAACGTCATACATACATGTCCAGGATGGGCTTCAATTTGATGGGAGTAGAATAATATTATACTTACAAAACTTTAAAACATTTACAATATCACACAAGCAACTGTCACTGCTGTTATGACAGCGAAAGAACAAAGACAGGGTGAGGACACACCTGTATATAAATTCCTGGTGTTTTATGCTATCTGCTGAGGCATTTAGTCATATAAAGGCCCTTTAAAACAAAATTGAATTGTCCCAGCGATACAGCCATTCGAAGTCTACAGGTTTTCTTTGTAATGAGGTTCCGCAATTATTGGGCATTAATTAATCCAGTGTTCTGGAATTTATTTTGCTGGGGGTTCATGGTTTTCTCCCAGGATGAAGAAGACTCCAATAAGATAAATTATAAGTATATATACACTCTCAAAAGATAGTGGTTCTGGATTCGTTGCTGATGAGAAGACATCTGACATCTAAAGCGTAAAAAGAGCTTTCCGGTTACTACAAAAGGGCTCCTACCGCCACGGTTGAAAATTAACCAATTCAAAAACTAGCTCAGACATATACAAACCAAATTCAAAGGACAAGCAATATTGCTGAATTTAATTAAAATCTCAGCCTCAACCAAGAGTTATGTTGTATAATAATAATATAATAGCAATGAGGTATTTGACAGACTCAAATCTTACGATATTACCAGGTTCAAGAGAAGGCCATTTTATTGTTTATGCGCTGGAATACACAGAGATAAAAGACTTTTGAATGACATACTTTAACAGACACGTATGGTGTCACTTGGTGATGTGTAAACATAAAGACTACGCAGTGAGCTGGCTAAGATGTATTAAGAAGTGTATGAGACCACAACAAACAAAATAAATCAATAAAAGACTAAATACCACTATCTTTTTTCCTCAATGTACACATCCGTAATCCTTGGCTGATTTTCATATTCGCTGTGTCAGTTCTGGATCCTATTGCGCAGCAAAATTTTAAAAGAATCTTTTTGTGGTTTATCTGTAGGGGGAAATCACTCATCTGTCAGGATTGGCTCTTTGGGACTGAAATAGCAATTGGAAATCGTTGGACATGTGAAGGCAAATCCATTTGAAATGACACACGTGCTGCTGACCGAATGCAAGAAAACATTATGGCACAATAACAGATATCTAATTACTTGTAATACTTGTTTAGCAGGTGTCAAGACTCACTACTAATGTTTATATATAGCAACAACCCCTGGGAGTAGAGCATGTCGTAAAGTGCTGGATTGGAGAAATCACCAACAGGAGTGTCTTTTAAAGAAAATGCTGTTTTGTCAGGCATGTAATGTCAGGCTGGCTGGACTTAAAGGGTCAGGACACAGATTCCCTACCCACAAATTATAGATATATCTTTGTATTTGTATCTCATGCTTGTAGTGGATTCAAATCTGTCAAATGCCAAAAGAAGATAATCAACCACAATAAAGTCCATAAGATAAAGAAAAACTGCAAGACTACAAGATTTCTGTCATTATACAGAAATATGATAGAAATTAGAAGCACAGGGTTATATGTATGACATCTGCATCACTGAAACCATCTTGGTGCTAAACCCCAACACAGACAGTAAATGCCTGACATAAGTTGCATGTGTCAAATAACACCATTATATTCCCGTGGCTACGGTACATAAGAGTTTGGTTGACGTACGACACTACTGACTTCAGATAAAAGTGGGAATTTGTTTCTGTGAGCCAGTATGGGAATTCCGAGAGTAAGAGAACAGCGACTTTCATGACAAAGTGAAGAATTTCCCGCTGGTCCCATCAGGGCTGGCTTTTGCTGTGAAACCCCCTATGTGTTCAGCACGCCGTACGCTT
Source organism: Hiodon alosoides (assembly GCA_025775065.1). Taxonomy (NCBI): domain Eukaryota; kingdom Metazoa; phylum Chordata; class Actinopteri; order Hiodontiformes; family Hiodontidae; genus Hiodon; species Hiodon alosoides. The sequence continues at coordinate 21,086 of JAOYSI010011935.1, read as the reverse complement.
GCTGGAGGAACAGCTAACTAGAAGTGAGCTCTGACGATGGAAGTTGCTTACAATATAAATAAAACTTTGTATTTATATTTAAAAATTTAAAAAAGCAAGACATTAGCCACGGCTCAGAATTTGTCTAATGGTATGTTTTTAATAGTTCAAGTTCTACTGGTCAGCAGCAAGCGCTGCAAGCCCAATCGGCCCGAGTGTCCAATTAAATGCATCGGACATCGAGTTCTTGACCTTTTTTAGCGCCAACCTCTCCAAGCTCAGGTGGCTAAAAACAGCCTGCGGCAGCAGGGTCACCCAGAGAGTTCCTCTTGGACAGTCTGTGTCCGATCCAAAGCCTGCGCTTCCCTTCTGTCAAATTAAAAGGCGGTACAAACTTGCCAGCAGCGGGACAGCAATTAGCACAGGATCCTGTCGGTTTCAGTGTAACAGATGTTAGGGAAAACCAAGCAGAAAATTACAGGCAGCTAAAAACTTTTTTACATGGCATCGGGTGCAGCAATCATCTTATGCTGAGGTGCAGAAAAGATTTTTCAGAAAGATTTTTAATCTTGAAATTGGATTCTTGTCGTGCAAGAAAAAGACAACAAAAACACTGCATCACGTTCCAGGCTGGGGTACAAATACATGTGGGCACACTTTGTATCTGACGACTATAAACACAAATTGCTGTGCAGACTTGACAAGAATTGACTCAGCTTCTCCAGATTTCATCTACCTGGGGGCTGACAAGCAGCTGCAAATGTGTCTGTTAGCCTGCAGAGATAGCAAACATCTTCTCTACCGAACGGCAGTGGACACTCGTGAAGCTCCGTAATGGCTTTGGGCTCAATTCCAGCGTGTAATGGAGTTTGGGAAATAATAAACCCCATTAAACCCGATGAAATAACGTTGAATGGGAGGGAGGGGCAAAAAAAAAGATCTGTGTCCGGTTTGGCTGAGATTCGCTCCTGCAATAAGTCTTTTTAATGAGCCAAGGACCCAGGTCCATAGGCACAGTAACTGTCAAGTGTAATACTCCTCCTTTCAACGTGTCTGCTCAAGCCTGGCCGGGGGTATAGCTATTTTTGGGGTTACCCGCGCTGAGCTGGTTTATGCGTTTCCACTCGTCTTCAAATCCGCGCCAATCGGCGATCACACTGACTTTCTTTGCTTCTAATCCCCTGCTATGCTGCGTTACAGTATAACAATTGCGGCATGGTGTTGTTGCGGCCTCCGCAAACGTCTTTTGCACACCCTTAATGAATAGGAACAAAAAGGAAACACAGGCCTGTATCCTTTTTTCCCCGGCTCGAAGAAATAACACGATGTGAGGCAGGGGTTTAGCCAGCATCATATTAAAAATAATGAGAGCTAATATTGAGGAAAATCATTTTAGTGACAAAATGACAAATAATTTCAGGAGTGAAGTCCCTGAATGCCTGCAAAGGTCACTTGTCCCCTGCATACAAATGAAGGTGTTCACTGGAATTGCCTCCCGTAGTGGTTAAGGTCATAGAGCCGTCTACAAATGACCGACCAAGATCCACTGACCTCCAAAAGTCTGAGGCTGAGTGAGAGAGGTGTAGCTGCAAAAACTACAACTCAAGTGTTTCCTGTCGCAGAGAATGGTCCAACATCAGGAATGGAGCGCTCACAAAAGACTGGAAAACAATTCAATCACAACATGTTGTCCACAGGACGAATTCAAACCCAAGAGAAATGACTGCACAACGACTGCACCTTAAAGAATGTCCAGCAACACTGAAGACATGATGTCTTAATACCCCTTTTATAAAGCCAAAGGAAGTATATACCAGGACTCTGACAAAAAAAAGAAAATAATTATTTTCTCACAGTCGACGCCGACACCTGCTTTGTCCCATTCGACTGGAACCCCCATTTGTAGACAAGCGCGACCGCGTTACTGAAACCTGATCAATTCTTTCAGCCAGCCCTCAATGTCCAGACAGCCAGTTTGACACGACAAAAGCATAGAAGGAGCTTGATACGTTTTGCCTGAGAGAATTGGGAACTCCTGTGGAGTGCTCACACACAAAGAGGCGCAAGAGAGCCAAATTTTCTGCTGTGTGTCTTAATTATTTCCTTTTTGGAACAGGAGCAGGAGTGAAGAGCTTCCTTTACGGGAGGGAAGGAACAAGAAACTGCCTCCAATTAGAAAACCTAAACCAGCTGCAGAGATTAGCCACGAAGTAATGCACGTGAACTCTAATGGGGGTGTTTTCGGATAATCATCTCTGTCTGTGAGTAACTTTGCTCCTCTACGGTCATGTAGTCCCAGTGTGCCTCACTTCAAGGGCGCTTGACGCCATTATCCTAATTGAAAGGCGGAGTAGGCTGTGCGATATTGATATAAAAGTATATTGAGATATTTTTTACTTAATATTGCAATAGCGATATTACTCGTGATAAATCAAAAAAATATTTTGTTATTTGATGGTTGTTTTCTAAATGGAAGGCAGTACTTTTAACATTAATGCATAGACTGAGCAAATAAAAAATGTGTGGGACTGAAGTGATCTTGTGGGACTGAAGTGATCGAGTGGGACTGAAGTGATCCTGCGGGACTGAAGTGATCTTGTGGAACTGAAGTGATCTTGTGGGACTGAAGTGATCGAGTGGGACTGAAGTGATCCTGCGGGACTGAAGTGATCCTGCGGGACTGAAGTGATCTTGTGGGACTGAAGTGATCCTGTGGGACTGAAGTGATCGAGTGGGACTGAAGTGATCCTGTGGGACTGATGTGAACCTACCCCGCCCGCGCTCTCACCTGTACTGTGCCTGGAAGTGCTCCTGCACGAAGCTGTGACGCTCCCCAGGCCTCCTCTGGTTCCCTGGGCTAACGACGGGGGCCCCCTCTGCCCCGGCAGGACCCTGGAACAGTGGACAACAAAACCATCAACCCTGCGGCTTTTCACGTCTCCCAGTGTAAAACAGGACGTGCTGGTACGCACTAAAGGCATGAATCCTCAATGTCAGTTTGAAGATTTTTTCTGTCAAAAAAAAAAAAAAGGTCTGAAAATTGCTCAAAACATGTTGCCAAAGTAAAATTGTCTCTGCTTTTAACAGTAATACCAGACTGTTAAGTCCGTCAAGGTTCATCAAAGAACGTTTTCATAAATGGCTGCTGTTAGCACTCAAATTTATACACCAGCGTAAAAAAATGGACAGCCAAGTGAAAAAATGAACTACAAACCAAAATTCTGCATCATTGTATAATTCAACAATTCCATGGGTTCTATATGATAACACGGAAGGCTTCATTAGAAGCTGCTGGAACCTAGTCAAGGACAGTAGCACAAAACAAGACCATGCAGGCGCACAACCTTACGCACACTCTTCAGGATTTTCGCTGGCAAAACATTTTACTGCTATTCCTTCAAATCCTAAAACATCCTTTGAGTTGACTGTGCATGCTGAACAGCGGTCCCATTTCAGGAATGACTGAAATATTTATTGTGGCCATCACCCCCATATCCATAAACTTTTGCACCGCAGAGTAGCCACTTTGCCATAGTAACGCAGCTGCCTGTCAAAAAGAGACAAATTATCGCACAATCACAATCAGCGCCATTCACTCTGGGACCGCTACACGGAACACTTCAACCTGGCACCTTCCCGACCACAGGAGTTCTCCCGAGAGCTGCCATGAATATTTACGAAGGGGCACGTTTTACTCAGATCAACAGCAATTAGGCAAAGTGGTTATTTAGAAAAAGCTAACCCAACTACATTTGAACCCAGATGACATCTGGCCATTAAGCAAGTGATCGTTATGAATAATCAGCTTGTTAGGTAGCTGATGTTACTTAAATAGAGACAACTACTAGTACTAGTCATCAGTACTAGTAGGAATCCCATGGAATTATTCGTCTCATTTAAATATCCGATCAGAATGAAACATGATATAAACCAGTTTTTTTCTAAGTACTGTAAAATGTTTTTTTTATTATTTTATTTTATTATTTATCTTTACTAAGTGGACTTTGATGTTCAAACAGGTGCTTTACTGTACATTAAGCAACAGTTGACCAACAGGATAACTTTCTTTTCAGTGAAACCAGAAACAATACTAGAGATCCGTCTCTGCAATTTCCGCACTACTTATTAGCTATTATGGGCCACCACACTTGAAATCCTGATTGAGGTTATATCCAGTCCGAATGCTGACTGTAGCTAACTTAAGTAAATACTCCCAGTGCCATATAAGAATGGGGCATCCCCTTTGTAGTTGAAAACGAGGAAGGAATTAAATGAGCTTCAAATTTTGGCTATTCAACCGCTTCTTCACCATACTGTCCAATGGTTACATGGAATTAAAGAAAAAACAAAGGTTGTTAAGACCGCTCCAGTACCTTGACAATGGAGCTATGATCATATCTAGTCCTGGTGGATGAACATCTGAGGTTCTCACCTGACCTTTCAAGTGCGATCAAACCCATGGCAGAGTTGTTGCAAAAAGGAAAAGGCTTGGGTCTAGTCAAAGATTACATTTGAAAAGCCAACATGGCTCCAGTTCTGAGGTACTATGTTCCAAACGAACAGGTGTTTTTTCCGTGTGATGCTCTATAAACGTTGCAGATTGAGATATTCATGAGTACCTGTACAGTCGCAGTATTACTTTGTACATGGATAAAAAGCCATTAGTCAAGGCTTAAGGCAGGAGTGCCAAGTACTAGTAGCAGCAAGCCGTATATCAAGAAATTGCTTATCCAGAGTCTAAAGTATGGCGAGACACTGGTCAACGCTGCAGAGAAGAAGTTGGCAAGAGCACAACTAGATTTTTTTCTAGGAAAAATCTCAGCCTTTTTGTTGAGTTCTAGTAGTTCGGTAAACAAAGAACGCGTTTATTTTATTATTTATGTCCTGGCTAATCACTTGAATACACGGCAGATTTCAGATTTTTCCCTTCCAAAAGGGATGTGTTACAATTGCGCTAATGGGCAAATAAATTGACATCCCAGTTGTCCAAAAGTAATTATAACCAATTCAAAAGTGCTGTAGTTGTCTTTATTTTTTTTATTTTCAGGCATTTATATGAATAAATAATGTATGTTGTGTGTCTAGGAAAACACAGCTTCTAAATGTAATCCTACTCAAACTTAGTGAACAACCACTTTCAACCAGATGGTGTCTATTTCACAAGGCCCAATCAAAATGAAAGAAACTGTTTAGATGAACACTCTTGTTTTTGGAGTGACCTTTTTCCCAGAATGCACCTCATGTAGCTTTTCTGGTCCAAAACGGCATTGTTTTTTGAATGCTATTTGTACCCAATTCATCTCTTGTGATCACATGAGTTAACAGTCACTTTTACATCTGTAGGTAAACACAAAACCGAGTTTTTATTTTTCAGGCACTCTAATCCAGAAGGCTGATGCTTCCACACTTCGTCCATTTTTGCAACTGGTTGTTTACTGAAACAATTTGTATTAGCTTTCTGCTCACTGGCCTAGTTTGTTAACCAGGAGGCCACACTGCTGACTGATACAAAAATAAAGTTCTATATCTAATTAGAATTCGAATTCAGTTAGAATGTGAAAATTAGCAGTTTGAGTCTCCACTGGTATCACACCTTTATTACACATTAATGGTCAATTCATTCACTGACAAAGGAAACACAAAGACACCATCAATTGATACTGGTATTGATTTCGAGTATCATCCCTGCAGCCCATGTTCAAAGATGCACGATTCTTCTCCAGAGGTACTCACAATTGATGCATGGCTGAACTGTGGTGGGGGGGGGGGATTTTATTTATTTACCCTTCGCGATAACACGTCTATAAGCGGTGGATTATGCAAGTTACCCACGCCGCGTGTGCATTTAAGGACACACACAAATCTAACGTTCAGGCGCCCATGGCCTAAAAACCCTGGGTGAAAAAACAGAAAACAAATTGCAGGAGAGAAACTGCTCGTCAGGGCCGTAAGTCACACAAACGATAAATATAGAGACAGTAATGACAAACCATTCAGAGATAAATTTAAGCTTCTCCATTTGCTTTTTCCCGTAGCAGGAAATGACATGGGCAATTACATATTAATCTGATAGCGACAGAACCTTATTCATACTGGCGGGTTAGCGGTTGTGAGTGTGGGAGGGGGCTTTAAAACTGAAACAACCGCCCCAAAATCTAATTTGGCTAGAAAAGCCAAAGGCAAGGGCCGGCTTAAGAATCGCTCCCAAAGTTTTAGACTGAGGATACTCTCACTGCGCTGCGGTCTGTTTCAGACATTCACACTCAGTGCCCATCATGGCACAAACTGTGTGGCACAAACTGTGTGGCACAAACTTCGTGGCACAAACTACGTGGCACAAGGTGCGTGGCACAAACTGCGTGGCAACACAACCCTGCAGCTATGTATGGCAGCTCAAGCTTTATATACACAATCCAACCAGCTGCTATCATGCCACCACCACCACCTCATGCAAAGGAGAATGGGCCACTAGCCCTAGAAGTCTATCAATGCAGGTCCACCCACTGGGTTTCCTTGCCTTCTAATCGCAGTAAAGTGTTGTGAAGTGTGTGTCGCGGTGAGAAAGCCTGAACAATCGGATGAATCAGTATTTAAAAGGGGATCAGGGACCAGTATGTGAACCAATATGATCGGCTGGGTCCACCGGTGGGTCTCACCTTAAAAACCAGGTTTAAAACACGGAGCATGCGACCGAGAGCGCATTTACTGCGGAATCAATACCATTAACAACCTCTTTAACGAGCTGACATCACGCGGAAGCAAGTCTGCTCATCTCTCTCGGGATCGATACTTTCAAAAGTGCTCTATTTAAAGAGACAATCCGCAAAATAGAAACGCGTGATTGAGCCAAATGATCTTTAGGCTCAGATTGACGCACGGGGTTATGGTCAGCAGGAAAACAGCAGAGGACGTCCCGTCCAAACTGCGCAGGTAAAACTTCTTCAGCCAGCTCCTTTCAAGTTCACGGCGGGTTAAAAAAGTTACGGGAGTTACGGTTGTTGAATGCTATTCTCGGTTTTGGCTCTGTCAGGAAAACTTCATCTACAAACGCCACCAATGTTTTCATTCAAACTCCTCCCTTGAGAAAGACATATGGAAAGACACCCACATACGTACAAGATGGTATATATAGTGTCTCTTTCTCGCTTATATATAAATATATATGCATAAAACTTTTGGAACTTTTTCTCCCTAGATAGAGACAGCTTGCCTAATCTAAAACGGCGTCTTTTAAAAAATTATCATAAGTATTATCGTACATCTTAGAAACATAATGCAGTGTAAATTTCCTGTCAATCTCCAGAGGGTCTCAATGCAGCAAAGAGCCAGTGGTTGATAGTCACAGAGCCCCCTCAGCGGCTGCCATCTTAAACAGGAACACTTTGTGAACACATGTGAAGTCTAAACAAAGGCAACCCAGACACCGAGGTCTCAGGAAGAGGAGACCCAAAATAGGACATTGATGCATTGTGGAAGAAACTTTAAAATAGAGTGTATAGATGGAAGAACAGCTAGGAACAACGTTACAGAGGAAGCCTTCTTCAGGATACATATCCGAGTTTGAATCTGCATCGCACCGGGGTTGGGGGTTAGTAGGGTTTCCCTTGGCACACGTCTCCTCCAATCTGCGAGCTGAACGAATGAGATGTTTCACATTGTTTTTTCAAATGATTCTTGAAAAACTTTAAAGGCTAAGCAGAGCAACGGGGGCCCAGCCCATGCCAGAGCGAGCAGTGCAAGAAAGGAGCGAGGGAAGAGTGGTTATTGTTCTCCGTATGAACGCTGCATTGTTCTGAGATCCAAATTTTAAGCGAACACTAGAGAAGTGTAACAAAACTGAAGGGTAAAATTCCAAGCAGTATAATATGTGCAGCGTTGTAGTGCGGGGTAAAAGTGCTGACTGTGTTTTCGAACACATCGGTTACGCATTAGGGCACAGCTCAATTTGAAGGAGCCTATGCTGTCAAATTCCGAACTGACTTACCAAACAAGCGGAAGCCAGAGGTGCCGTTTTGACATCGTGTCATTGCTCTTCCGACAAACCGAGACCAAAACCACCAACCGCGGCAACGAAAAAGGCTTTCATTAGAGGAGCCTAGAGCTTCCCTTGACAGGTGGAACAAAGCGCCCAGGGGGAACGAAGGCTCTAATTTGTGATTAGCGCGGCCAGTCAAAGAGCTTTTTCCCTGATTTGCATCCAGCTTTCATGAACGTGGGTCTAGGGTGGGCTCTGGCTTTCCCCAGAAGCCATTCATTTTAATCGTCCTGAATTTATGAGCAATGAATGCCAGGCAATGGACAGATGATGTTTGTGTTTAGTCCCGCGGGTTCCCCCGTCCGCATTCAAAAAAAGCTGCGATGGCCCACCGGGAGACCTGCCAGTAACCCTCTCCTCAGCTCTGTAATGGGGTTATTCGTGGCCATGTTACGGAGAGTGACTTGCAGGTTTACTCCATAACAGGGAGTAGAGCGCTGGCCGAAGTTTTCGAGAAACAATCACTGTCAAACGTGTGGTATTCACAAGGACAATAACAGGGAATAACTGCCCTCTCAGCATGTGAACAAACTGTAAAATAAAACAGCTTGTGTTAAGTAATGGGCTTTATTAAACAGTAGACTGACATTTAAAAAAAATCCAGTATGACAATAACACAGAAACTTTACAACCCCCCGGCTAGCCTCTATACGTGAAAGGCAACAATCCCACCCCCCCATTAATGGCAAACTTTTAAAGTATGTTTTTTGTGTTTAAAACGATATCTCTCAGAGGTGGGTCAAACGGAATATAACTGGACCTCATCCATAGAATAGATGTTGGCAATGAGACTGCCGTGTGTTCCAAATGTACACAGAGTGATGAGAATAATTGGCGGATAATTGTTTTTTTTTTCCCCAGCCATTTTCATCTTCTTCTGCTAAATATAAAATCCTGCTAGCTGCAACACTGTGTGCATACTAAGCACTTTAATTGTCGATTCGCACGTAAACCCAAAAAACTTAATGGCCAATACATTTGCATTCAAGTCTAATAATCTGCGTAACTCCGACAATTTTCACCTGTCTTCCCATTCAGCCATTACTCCATCCGCTAATAACAGAGAGCAAAAAAACTGACAGATGCGAATAGGCAGCGGAGGTCGAGTGGGAACATGCTCTCGTTACAGTGTGACAAGACCTCAGCATTAACTCAGGGCCTGTCCTCTGACCACAGCTCTTCAATTATTCACCAAGGTGGCACCAGGGGGCGTCGCCCTCCACGCGGGACTGTAGGTGTGATGAAATGTTGAAAAACAAGCTGCTCTTCTTAATGAGTCTAGTGTGGAAACTCCCACTGGATGTACAAGGAACAAACGATAAACCAAACTCGAATGGTATACCACTGTGGGTTACATAAGTGACATCCAAACGCTTACAGGTGCCCCAGCACAGAGGGTATAACAAAACCGAAAAAAACATCAAATCCTGATAAAAACAATAAAAGCCACTGCCATCGCAAATCCACACAACGAAGTGAAGAATTCACCCTGAATTATAGTGCCGTCCTGTGCCAACGGCCAGTAGAAGGCCAAGCCGGTTTTACCTGTCTGCTGCCTGAACCATTTCTGGCTGTGGCCAGATTCGAGTGAGGACTAAACTCTGAAAGGGGGCGGGGTCTGGTTCCTGATGAAGGCCAGAGAAGCACTAGCGTCTGTGTAGACAATGTTTACACTCAGGGTGTGGGGAGAGAGTTAAATGAGTGGAGATAACCCCCTTATCCTGACCACGGGGCTCTTTATATTATAGGCATTTACTCATAGGTAGGTATTTACTAGCTTTACATTTACCTATTTGGCATTGACATTTACCCAATTCACCCTAAAGCAGCTATTAAGGCAAAATACACTGAGAGCAAATGAAACAGATACATTGACATTTGCTTAATGGTAAACTAGCACAAACAGTTAAATAGAGTTCATTCTGTACAGCAAGGTGTACTTGATAGGTCAGTTCTAGCTGGCTGCCTTTTCCTGGATTCAGGGTGTATGGCCTGTCAGCAGTCGATGAGAATAACACAGGAAATCCCCAGTCCAGTTAAACTGTCATTAGACAGGAATTACACTCACGACAAGACAACATCTCACCCCAGGTCCCCTGTCGTCTCCACTCATTTGTAATTTCATTGCATCGAACCAGAAATTAACTAGTGTTAATTAATTAGAGTCAAAACTCTTTAACTTTGATTTAGGAAAAGAACACATCTTGGATATAAAAACCTGCTTTTTAAATTCGATGACGTGAAAATTATTCAACAAGCTCTGAGACGTTGCCTTTTTTTAAAATTTCATTTTTACGACTCGTTTGAGTCAGCAATTCATTTGGGCAGAATTTCAATGCCAACTTTCTTTTGAAAAGCCTTAATTAAATTCCACTGTCTGGTGGTCAGGAATCCAAGGCAAGCCTATTCACGGATTTGCGATACAGAGGGCTTTGAGGACAGGATATTCGGGGCCGAAAGAATGAACAGGGAGGAGGACTAAGAATTCATTTCGGACCATCCTATTCAAGGACCTTTCCCCATCCGAGAACGACACAAAAACGAGAAAATGATAATCACATCCCCACCCGGAGCTGGCAAGACATCCACCTCCGCCCAACAATGAGCAATTAACAGCGGCCTACCCATGGAGCGAGTGAACGCCGTTACCCAAAGGGGGCCCAGTCTGTACATGGATTGGTGGTGAGAGGCAGACAGCTCTGAGAGGAGAGGCATCAGGGGCGCTGAAGTGAAAAGGACCAGCATGCACAATCGCCCAATTTAGATTGGGCCCGCCTTGGAGCCCAGCCACCGTGTCGTGATCAGTTAAGCGACGATATTGGGCAGCTGGGTTTGCGCGTATCAATTTCCTGTGGAGTCGGGTTGCCGTTTCGGAGAGCAGGGGGGCGGCTCGCCCAGAAACCCTTTCGTCTTTGAGCTGAAAGTTTGTGGTTCTTTCACCTCGACACACGGAGAAGCATGGGAAAATAGGCTTCGTCGTAGCCTGAAAAGCGACCCACCTGCTGTTCAATGAGCAGGCCAGACTGAGCTGGAACCTGAGTCTTTCGAAATCTTAAAACATAAATGTGAGAGTCAAACACTCCCCTGAAACTCCCTCTTTAGGCTCTTTGTGTTTACCTAAAGGCCAATTCTTATTTTTTTGTATTTCCTTATTCTTTCGGCATTGAACGACACGTGGCAGAATAAAGAGGGGGGTTTGTGGGATTGTGACGGGCCAGTGAAATGCCACCCGTGCGCTAAAGGGGCTGACTCACTACTATTCTTTCATCTGTGGATCCCGACTGCTAATTCAGGCTATTCAGCACAGGCTTACAGCAGTGCTTCACATGACAAACCATAGGCATCTGCGCTCTTTCCGTCTCTTTATCTCGCTAGCACGCGCGCCAATCTCTTTCTACTCAGAGATCCGCGCATCAGGTTAACATGTGCACGATACTCTCCGTTGAACACACTCACCCTGTACTCCTCATCTCAGGGATGAGTGTAGCCCCTCACTCTCTCCTCGTCCGCCATGATAAAGACCATAATCATTTTTTTAAATTGCCTTTGCATTAGTCATTTTCCTGCTAGTGCACATCGACAACACTGTGATTCCAACCGTATCTATTCGCTGGAGAAGGCCCACAGACAGCTCCAGCCCCCCAAAACCGACCCCGCAACCGCTCGCCACGGACAAGAGCTCTTGTCAGCAACCCAGAGACAGACAGGCTGTACTCGTTCAGTGGCAGAGTGCTTTTGGCTATATATATATATTAGAGGCCTCAGAGTGGATCATATAAGAAATGGAAGGACAATGGGGAATCCACTTCAAGGGGAAGATACTGCTGGACTGTGAAGCAGTTAGCCCAGATTGGGGGTGAGCGTGATGAAACGGCCATTACTGTCGACAGAAAACATTCTTCAGTTCAAAGTCCGCCGGCCAAAGCTAGCGCCGGACGTCCACAGAAAGAAGCCATTAAACAAAGCCTCAGAATTTATGCTTAATGCGCTATTACGCTTAATGCGCTATTACGCTTAATTAAATAAACAGCTGAGGAAGAGTATGTCCAGCTCCCCACCCTTTCGAGAATGAGGGGTCGGAGATCCGAACAAAAGACGATCTCATGGGGCAGCGCACAGCCAGGATTGCAGGCACAGGCCGGCTGACGCCTCTGTGTTTAACAGACCAAGCTACACTGTAACAGGGAGGTGCGACCATGTGTAGGACAACCACAGACAGCCAAGTTCGCACGCCACCTCAGACCACACTGTTGGTCTGTACCTCAGAGACAAAGGGGACTTTGTTTGGGGCTAATTATTGCTTATTGCATTAAATATTTTCTACTGAAACTGAAAAGACAAAAGAGGTAGGTTTCTATGGTTTCAGGTGAAACCTAACCAACTCAAAGTTCTACATTCACATTTGTAGGCAACCCCGGGGCGGGCAAAACCTGCTTTTCGTGTTTATTACATGTGATGCTTTTCGTGTTTATTACATGTGATGTTTGTCTTCAACAGGAGAACTCTGACACAGACACGATGCCGTTCCATGCCGTGGACACGAAACTACACATGGCAGAGTATATCATCTGATGATTCCGGATTTAGATTTTCCCTCTCAGCAGACTCCTATCTTACAGAGCAAACAATATCTAGTTTGAGGATGATGGAATACAATTTATACAAGCTTCAGCTGAACAGAGTGCTATAAAAACCAGTTCTATTATACATCCAAAATAGATTGGACTCAAACTATGAATTAACAATGAAAGCCTACTTAATAGTCTACCCTTTGGTGGAATTTATCATTTATGTTTCTTTAATTATACTGTTTTTTTGAAAGATCGACAGATTTGATGATGCTAAATGTTTAAAGATCTTTCCTGAACCATTTAAAGGTACTTTGAAATATTTACAGACTTAATATAATGTTAAAAAGTGTTAAAATATTTAACGGCGAGTGAAATCCATTAGAGAGCCTTTCAATGGAAACCCGTAGCAGCGCTGAACCACCCCTGAGTAAAACCTGACAAAACCAGGGAATCTTTCTTCCCGGTGGAGAAGCAAGGAATGAGAGAGGGGAACCAGGGGCAAGGCCAAATGCCGATGCCAACCACTGCGCCAGGTTCCTCAGACCCGAGCCCTCGTGCACTACAGCGCAGGCTTTAAATAATAATGCCATCAGGACTTCACAATAGGGGAGGCTACTGTTTGTGAGATTCCTCTCTTTTTTGCCATCTCAATCGATCCTCGTCTAACATTCATACGGTTTGTGTGCAGGAACGTTCCTCGGACTGTCCTGTTCTCCTCCCTGGGGACGCATTTCATTATTCATGGAGTCCTTCCTGACACATCAATCAAAATATTTTGTGGTCCGGCGCTCCGCCGTTCGAGTCTCAGCAAGCCGTGCCACGGTCTCTTCGAAGGCGCCATCTGAATCTGGGCTCGTCAGGGCGGTCGGGGCACAGCAGGGGTTTACGTTGACCAAAGATGGATCCAGCGCTGCGGCCAACCCCCGTCGCCGTGGTGGGGTAGGAACTCAATAAGGAGAAGACATTCAGGTTTGCGTTGCTGTGTACCCCACCCCCCCACCGCCCCATCGCCTGCAGGGTGAGGGATTTGCCAGGAGCTGTGCTGTTGGCATCTGTGAGCCTGGTGCCAAGAGCATACCACCTAGCACTGTGCACTTAAAAGAGAGACAGCCTTTGTTGCCCAGCCCATCAAGGCAGAAGGGTAAATCGGTTCTCACTATACTGAATGCTCATACGATAATGCACCCCATTCTCCTGAGTCCTCCACGAGCCCACATCTCTAACCCTAACCCTAACCCTAACCCTCCGGCCGCTAAAAACGCAACTTCCTTAAAATCTTAAAGAAAGACACCCCCTGCTGCCCGCCCAAATTCAGTACAGAACTCCTGAATACCACTCCTAAAGACCGCAACACAAATATCCACTATCACAGCTACAGTGGCTAGCGTAAATTTGCACAGTTCTGTTTCTAAAAAAAAAAAAAAAAAACTTTAAACAAACAACAAAACAAAAAGGAAACACAAGACTTTAAATAAGCCAGAATAGCAGTGTTAAAAGCTGAGCAGCAAATAAAGTTTCATGGGTATGATTAGACCGTTGACCCCCCCCACCGTGTCACCTGTGGTTAATAGCTGCACGCATGCTGCTCTGTGGTGAAGCAGTGCTGAGTAGCATTGTTAGCAAATTAGCATTGTCACTCCAGAAAAACTGCTAGATTAGCCTAGCACTGCTAATCTTCAAAGTGAGGCCTTGCATCAGACTTGCTAAACAAACCAAAATAATAAAAGAATCCACATTTAGAAATCCAATAACCTATTAGCCGCTAATAAATTTTTGTTTGAAGAAAAAATGGGTAATTAGTTGAGCAATTCTACCTTACACCGCTCTAAGCCGGCCTAATCAATGTCATTCAAACCATTGCTCCAGCAGACCAATACAACCTTCCTTTGCCCTTCAAGACAGGTGGACAAAAATAAATAAGGAAATGGGCCTAAAATACCTGAAGAAAGAGGCAACACTTAAACAAATGAGTATATGATGCACCGAGCAAACATTGACAAAGGAGAGATTCAAAGATTTATTACTGCGTAGGAGACACACCAGAAACATTCCTCTAGCCCAAGGCTTCATGTTTTCAAATTTAACTTGAGAACAGCAAAAACAGAGATGTCTTTCCAGGATGTCGCTGTAGCAAAAGGCTGCCCAGACATTCAAGAGGTTTGTATAGACTGGTTTACCTAAAATAATTGCAAACTTCTTAATTACTTGTTTCCAATCAAGACAAGAGAAGATATAATGCAATAGACGAGCTTGACATTCATCTCATAGCCTAAACTCACCTCACCTCACCTCACCTCACCTCACCTCACCTCACCTCTGCCCGTCCCCTCCCCTCCTAACGTGTTGGAATGCGGAATCTGAACTGTCTCACTGGAGTAATCATCATTATCATAAGGAGTTGTCGGCTGAGTTTCGGGGGCAGTGCAGGGGTGGAGAGAGCAGGTCTTTGATGTGAACCTGCAGGTGGCGTCAGCAGAGTGTTAGCTTGCGACTCTTCACCCCTCACCCCTCGCCCCTCGCCCCTCGCCCCCTCACCCCTTCTTCGCTACCGGCCAGCAAATCTCCCCTGTCTGGAAGCAGACTCCAAACAGGAGTTCGCCACCAGTTCACCGTTGGAAACGACCGTTTCAGGCCCACGGAACCCGTCTGTCGCTCAAAGACTTTCTTTGGTCATTCGTGGGATGAAAGTCCAACCGGATCCTATTTTCCGGAAAAGCCGTCAAATCAAACCTCGTGGGATAGTGGTCCCTAAAGCGAGATAAATTCACGCATTTATAATTAGTTTTCTTGGACAGAGACCAAAAGCATTGCGCTGCAAAACAGAAAAACAAGAGCATAAACAAAGGAAGAGAACAGTACCTCCCACATGACAGCTAATTACTCTCTGGTATACACCAAAATTATCTCAACTATCTGCCGCTGGTATCAGTGGCTCTTCCTGCCATTACCAACCCATGCTTCCCACATTTCAGCCTATCCTGTTCTCTGTCCGGCTCAGAGAACATCCAGAGAAACAACCAGAGAAACTACTTCAACTGGCTATTACTTTGTAGGCCGAGGACGGCCTCCCATCACCCCACGGCAGTCTAGTTCCCAGTCTCAGTTCCAAAGTTAAAACATTGCAAGTCATGTCGCACTGACACTTATGCATTTGGCAGGATTTCAGTTTTTACACAGGCAAGCTAAATCAAATCCGGATGTGTCACTAGGTTAACTTTATATTACATAATCAAGCAGAGCTTTAGCTCACCAGCTAGCTAACACACCAGACCAATTATTTGCACTTGCCAGGCTATACTGCAAGGTTTCATTTATAGAGGAAACAGAATACATATCCAGGCGAGAAGGACACACACACGTATGACACACAAGGGTGATGGCTTTGTTTACTTAATTATTGTTGTATTATATTATCACCATCGCCCTTGCTTATAACCTGACGATGAGTGTTTACAGCTTTAAGCAAAGAAAGTTGTTCTAAATAACAGTGTCCACTGAGAAAGAGGCTCAGTTATATTAAAGACATTTGTAGAAGAAAGAAAGAATTGTGAATAAAATATATCAGACCGCCATTTTGTTCTTTGAGTCCAGTAAACAAAGTTTCAGAGATTGCCTTGTTCTTTCATACGTGTGTGTGCGTGTGTGTGTGTTTGTGTGTGTGTACGCGCACCTGGACACGAGTACATTTGTGTCTGTGTGACCGAACACTCTTCATAGTTAACGTCAGCTCCAGCAAACTGCCGTTCAGCAGTAAAGAGAACCTCCTCAGAGAGACAAATACAAACGGTCTTGCCCATGTTCAAACTCTCCGCTGCCCGCATAACCCACCTCTCTCTTCCCATTCGGAGGCTGTGGATGTGACCAACTGTTGTGGCTGCTTTCCATCCAGTCGTTTCCCTCACTCGTACCCACCATGACTGACATCTCACCTCATCACACTAAAACACAACAGGCATCGCCCCCCCAAGGCCTCTCTCTTTCGGGGCACACCTGCCCATCCACACACTTTTTCGTTGGCTCGAGCAATGAGGAGAAATCAGAGATGGGACTATTCAATAAATCCCTCAGACTGGTTGATTTATCAAGCCACCCTAAGCATTTGGTAAAAAATACTTTGTTTAAGTGTATGATAAAATCTCTAGCCACAAATAATAGCCACATCACATTACAATAATTTTATTTAACCTAAAAAGTCCACTGTTTCCATGTTCGCAAATGCTTCTGTGCCTTTTTTTTAACAGATGTGTTAGATTGTTTTAGTCAGGTCAAGGAGTCTCACGAAGGAGTTTCTGCCATTGAAATGACATTAAAGAAGAGAAAGAATTCAGTCACGTTTTGACAGACCTTGTTGACATTTTCATATCGACCTCGTCAAGGGCGCGATTCAGTCGAAGGGACAGCCACCGACTCACGCGGAAACAATGCTAGCTAAATTGCCCTGATGGAAAATCCAGACGTTCTTAAAAACGTCTGAGCAAGGTCGCGGGTTTGGGGGTGGGGGGGTGGTTTGGTGTCGGTGGGATAGGTGTCCTTAGGTTTCGGAAACTGGATTGCTAGGCTGGAGCCACCCCCCACATCGCCCCCTTCCCCCACCGTCCTGTTTTGCCAACACATGCCGAGCTTAAATTACAGGGGTGCTGTCCTTCATTTTCACCTCACGTGTGCCTCATCTGTCCGCCCACTGTCGGCTGAAAGAAACAGTAAGACCTCAGCACAGGGCCTAGCCATGGCAGGTATCCATTACCATTATTTATTTGCTTAGCAGGCAACACTGTCCAAGGTGACTGACACAGGCTTGCTGAAGTAACTCAGGTTAAGAGTCATGCTCAAAACACAACTGAGGCCCCGCCCACAGGGATCCAAATCTGCAACCTTGTGCTGTTGAGAATGGGTAAATACAACCTAAATGAGTATACATGTTCATTAAAATGTAGAGCACCCTCATAATAATTATGAAACCAGAATATTCACTGTTGATACAGCGTTAAGTCCTTGTTTGTTTGTGAATGGCGGAAAAAGTTTGAAAAGAAAGTTCTAGTAGGCATTAGGGTATCAGTACACAGAAAGTTTCCCAGACAGTAACAGCTAGTGCTCACCAGGATATCATTTTACAGTAGGTTTACCTAGAAAGTAAGTGCTAGCAACCACAAGCATATTAGTATAGAGGAAATTGTTTTCCCTGGAGTCTAAGCGCTAGGTTATCTGTATACAGGGCTTAAAATGCAATGACCTCATTGCAGCAGTCTCTGCAAAGAGAATCCAGGTGTTCGCTCCACACAACCCCACATGGACCTTCATGCAGGATGACAACGCATATTTAGGTCTATTCAGCTCTTTTCAGGCAGTCCACAGACTGCAGCCCATTGGCTCAACCGAAGGAAATCAAGACACTCTACATACCAGGCGTTATACCAAGGTAGCAGATTGCATTGTTAGCTCCAACACATTATGTTCACGGGGCAACACAATAGCTCTTTTTTCCCCACATTGCCTCCCCTCACCAGTCGCTGTGTTCTGAAAAACCAGCGAGAGATGTCTAAAGGTGAGGATAACAAACCAAAAAACTTAGCAAAGACCAGAGTGAGCGGAGTTATAAAGGACCAAGTGTTAAAGTGACCCAAGAGGAGGGAGATAAATGCTGGGTTTAAAATTTCTTACACATCGCAGCGCATTTCCCCTGACGAAGCAGCCCTCCTAACGCCGACGTGGCTCCAGATTTGCACGGTTCACCGGAGCTAATGAGTCTGAGGGATATGAAGCCATCTAGGTGCCATAAAGACTCCGGTTATTAGGACGGCTGGAGAGGAAGATATTAAAAGCGCCAAACAGGTTTTCAACACGCGGGTTACTTTTCCAATAATAGGAACAGTGACGTGCACAATGGAGGGATCGTGGTCCCCACATACCCGTCTCATCTCCACGACCCTGCCTGGCGGTGTGAGAGGGTGCACAACTATAAACATCCGCCAATTAATGTGGATCAGGCTTTAATATTTTACACTTGAACCCTGTGTTTGCCACGTCCAGGGTTGGCTCGCGATGCTAGTAATCTCCAATGTAATTCACACACCTATAAACCAATCCATTGCAAACGCTGGAGTTTTTGGCCCCACGTTCCCTAGTATTACCCCAAGTTTCTCAGGAAAACCCCCTATCGCACATTTTAGACACGGAACAGGAACAGTCGTGAAAGAACTATGGCGTTCAACATAATAAATTGTTTAACCGAAGTGAATGTCCCGATTCTAAGTGCATCGAGGATCATGTTTTCAGCTCTACTAAATGCATCCAGGAAGTTACTTTAAATATAAAAAAAGCCATATAGACTATTTAACTTCCACTAACCTTTTGGCTTTGGAGTATTACTCAAAGGTTGTGCAAAGTACCATTCATAGTACATTCCCCCGACCATCAATTCATTTGTAATTCATTCATTGAGGGGAAGAGCTAGTGAGTATCCTGAAATAGAGATTCTTAAATTGCTACCAGTAAGATATTACTAGAGTTTACCTATATATTCCTTGTTTGACGTCCTTCAATACTTGAGACAGCATCTGAGCCCTAGTGATTGAAGCACTATTGATGGGTCTCTGCAGTACCTAGTTGCATGTCTACCAAGTAATAAATAAACATTTTTGTATCAGCCATGGAAAATTCATATTGTTGTAAACCTATTTTTTACTGAACACTTCTAAAGAAAAAAAAGGGCAAGAGCCAATGACGGCCCTCCATCCTGAGGCATTCTGGGAAGACTATGTACAAAAGTATTTCTTGATATGCAGAGGCCCACACCTCATTAATTCTGTATTGTAAACCATTGTGGATTTTTGTCTGGCACATTAAAGCAACTATCCCTGGTAGAGTAACGAAGAAGAAGTGTTGGGAATTAGGATATGCCCCCTGTTTTCCTGCCTACTGCACTGGGATACATAAACCCTTTAGAATCTTATCTTCACATGGGAGGGCCAGGCGGGCTAAAAGACACAGTGTTAGCCTGCAATAAACACTCACAGAACTTGGTAGCCTTGTGAAAAATTCAACAGATCAAAAGATTCAAGGCTGTTTGCAAAGAATAAAACCTTTTTGTTGGAATCCTCCATGCGTTGGCTCAAGCTTGGCACGAAACACAGTTTGTTTGGAGTACAAAGGGCGAACACTCAGGGCCCAGCCAAAACATAACTAACGTCAATTAAAACAGGCATATTTTAATTTTCAGTGCAACTTCCAGTGCAAAAGCATTTTTGTGGGCTTGAACCATGTCTCGCTGAGGAATGTATGGCGGCGGACAGCACTGAATCCTCTGCGCACTGGCTCACATTAATTGGTATCTCGTCTTAACGTGCACCGCACCGGTGTGCAAACCAAGCCAGATGACTCAAGCTTCGGCAACCCTTCCGTCTGGGGAACGACTTCATCCTCTTCCATTATTTTGGCTCGCACCTGTAACGGATTCTGTTTTTCACCGAAACCAAATCGGCGCGCATTTTTGAGTCTCGGAAGCTTCAGCTACTATTCAGAAGACTACAGGGTCCATCGTTTGTTTAGCATTTTTCAAGCGTCACCCCCCTCCCCCCACCATCCCCCTGGTTACAACGCACCATCCATGCTCTGGGAAGAAAGCCTGGCACACTGACAGAGTCAGTTACCCACAGGGCTTCTCAGTGCAGCCTACACATTCAATCTTCGGCTTCCCTCCCCCAAGAAAGCCTGGGTGAAAGATGGGCCGAGGTACCCTTTGCTGAGCCCAACCAGACCCCCGCCACCCGTGCCTACCTTCCTGGAAGCTTTGGTGTTGTGGCTAAGGCTGTTGGGGGAGGAGTTGACGTCCTCATGCACCCGGTCAAGCAGCCAGAGCAGGAACTCCAGGGCGTCATGCTGCGAGTTCCCCCGGAACTGGGAGCCGTACTTGGACACGATGCTCTGAGGAGGAAAAAGACAGGTAGAGACGTAACGCAACTGTTAACAAAACAGGTTCAGTCTGAGCAGCTTGTGTGTACAGTATCCTATAAAGGAGGAGGAGTATATGCCTATGCTTTAAAACTAAGACTTCAATAACATCCTCCTATTGGAGCAGCAAGTGTCTTGGAGCCTCTCAACTGGGAAACATTTCAGGGGACTGTCTGACACGTTGCTTTAGGTACAGTTGGGAAAGGAAAAACTGAACAAAGAAAGGGTCTCACAACTTCTATTAAGACTCATGCGGTATCTGTTGACAGACACCGGACCCTATTCCTGGGGTCATTATACACTATATGGACAAAAGTATTGGGATACATACAGGAGCTTTTATGACATCCCATTTTAAATCCATAGGCCTTAATATCGAGTTGGTCCCTCCTTCGCAGCTATAACAGCTTCCACTCTTCCAGGAAGGCTTTCCACAAGATTTTGGAGTGTGTCTGTTGGAATTTTTGCCCATTCTTCATCAGACACTGATGTTGGACGAGAGGGCCTGGCTCGCAATCTCCGTTCTAGTTCATCCCAAAGGTGTTCGATAGGGT
>JAOYSI010011924.1:27506-40170 GCA_025775065.1 Hiodon alosoides | reverse complement strand
CCTTCAGCAAACAGCCCGTGGCACAAACGCTCCCATGTGCTAGACTTAGGGCATCACCTTCAGCAAACAGCCCGTGGTACAAACGCTCCCATGTGCTAGACTTAGGGCATCACCTTCAGCAAACAGCCCGTGGCACAAACGCTCCCATGTGCTAGACTTAGGGCATCACTTTCAGCAAACAGCCCGTGGCACAAACGCTCCCATGTGCTAGACTTAGGGCATCCCATTCAGGGTGTTTTGACATTTGCACCTAGGAACATCACCTGGTGCTCTGAACTGTCTTGAGTGAAGCTCTGAGATGCTATCCAGCGTGTGAATCTTAGTGTGAATTTGACTTACAGCCTCAGCCAAACTCTTGCTGCACGCCACAGGTATATCAAAGTCCTTGGAGCAACATCAGGTATTAATGGAAGCCACCAAGACAAACCACTCAGCAGATACCCGGTGGGAGGAGCATCGCTTAATCAGTGTGTATGGGGAATTTGGGAACAAAATTGTGAAACTGAGTCATAGTGAAATATATTCAGTTCTGTAGTAGTTTTTGTGACCATTGTTGAGTGCCCATCTATCCCTGTCAGTAAGGTTTGACTTCTGACCACTGGTCCTCTTTGCTGCTGCAGTATTCCCTTGTTGCCATATGCGTCATGGTTTTTGACACTTTTCCCCGCGACACATTAAATAATTTTGCCATTTCTGTGACTGATGCACCTGCAATTTGAGGACCAACCATTCAACCTCTTTCAAAATATGTTAGAGTTCCCATGTTTCTTTAGAAGCTCACATACTACTGTGTTGATTTTAAGATGTCTTTTATATCTGAAACATTTTGTCAATTAGTACTGAAATGAATAATAGGCGTTTCCATTATTATGTCTATTTCATATATTTTTTCCCATATATTTTGTCTAGCTGTGCATTTTGGACAGGGCTTATTCTGGGATGGCAAGGCTTATCATTATTATTATTTCTGAGTGGGTAGAGAAAACATAAACGGAGATGAGCAAATTAGTCTGCATCAATTCAAATGAAGCAGATTACGTTACTCAAATAAGGGATAATCCCATCTCCCTCCCACAACAGCCGCCTACACAAATGCCAGACATTCATTAAAGAACAAAGGCAAGAGTATGTCAGCATTCAGGCCATTTGACGGACGACTACAAGCTCCCCCCCCCCCCATCCCTACACCAGCTACATCCACCCAGATCACCCTCCTATGCTGGAAGTGATGTCAGGAAAGGTGATTTTGTTTCGTCTCGCCTGTTTTAACATGGCCGTCCGACTGGAAACAGCCAGTTCGCTAATTAGGCAGCCATGTTCTCTTACAGATGCTTCACTTTGCATCGCCTCTCAAATCAAAATGACGGTGTGCCTGCATCGAGAGTTATTTTGTTTTGTTTACACATGTGTGTGCGCCAGCACCGCCACACGGAGCTCTCCCCTCCCTCACTTCGCAGTGACATATCGTTCATTATGTGTGTGTGTGTGTGTGTACGTGTGTGTGTGTGTGTGTACACTTCGGTCTGTGGAGTTTTTTCGTTTTTTTTTATTTTTACTTTACCAGAATTACTTCCAGGGTGTAAAATTGATCTATTCACCCAGCTGAATATTAACTGAAGAAACTCCATACCTTGCCTGGCAGTATTTAAACACCTACACCACTGTTATGTTAAGCAGGCGACTAGCCTACACAGTTATGCTGCAGCTCAAGAGGCACTATGGAACTGTATAGCGCAGTTTGAAATGAGTCACTCTGTGAACCATTGCGGGGTTTGCAGCAACGTTGGCAGTAGCACCCTTCTTTAGCGTACCTCCCAGCAAACGGTCCCGGTATGACCTTCCAGGTCAGCCCCCGCCACTCCGGCTGGCAATAGGATGCTCTATAACAGCCCAGAGAGAAAGGGGACCAACGACCAACAACAGGTGACCTGCCAGTTTCCAAGCCATTCTGGGGCCTAAGCAAACAGGGCTTTAACTGAGATCAGCGACTGTTGGGTTCAGGAAAACCCAGCTCCCTCCGCCCCCTTGCTCTGTAACCTGCCACAGCAGGGCCTGTCTGTACACCTGCTCACAGCTGTGGATCACCGACACCCAGGTCTGCATCAGTTTGAGCTTTAGAGCAGAGATGACGCGTCACACCTGCCGCGCGCTTGTCCCTTCCACACTTGAGCCCACGCCGTTCCCACACATGACTGCCGTCTACGCTCACCTTTGACTCCAGTGATTAGTAAACAGCACAGGAATGGAAATTGGAGCCTCCATAATCTGTTCTGAAGTCAGTTCTGGAAACGTCCATCAATGCAATCTAGTTCATATTGTCCTCTAGAAGTTTTCTCACACCGCCAGGACAAACTGATTAAAGCCGGGAATATCACCGGAAGCCATACCGAAAACTAATGCAGGAATGCCAGAGGCTTACAAATTAGCATCTGCTCAATGGCTCAATTAGGAAGTAATTAGTAACGTTTAGGAGCATCCAGGAGTCTCCAGAGAGACAGAGAGAGAACACTGTGTCTCTGTAAACTGTAAGATAATCTTGCATTCTTCACATTCTTAACTCAAAAGAGTTTTTACTTTGCAGCAGCAGACTGCGTCCTTGTTGTACCGTTCCCTAGATTGGGAATTTCTCAGAGCTTCTCTCTGCAAAACAACTCAACAGCCAACTGCCGAGATCCACACTGATTTAATGAAGCAGGCGCAGATTAGACACCAAAAGCTGCGCCCGCCGTTATAAGAATATTATACAAAGCGCAATGGAGAGAACAGGCCGTTTGGTTCGTCATTCGCCGATTATATATGTGTTGAGTTCAGTTCTCGAAGGATCGCAAATTTAGCCACAGATCCTGCCGAAGCATTAGACGCATTTGTGACCATGTGGGTTAATGAGTGTTTTTAATGTCGGTTTTCTGTGTCCGCAGGCTACTTGGTATAATCAGTTCCTTTTGATAAAGTATATCTCATCTTCTCTCACTGAGACTGAAGTGGACATGGACAGAGCAATAAAAAGAACCAAAGCAGGATATCGACCAAATGTGGCCCCCCTGAAACCGATTCCCCTGAAACCGATTCCCCTGAAAGCACGTTTTGTTCCTGATCACTGTAAACGATCAGAGGAAAATGCACGTAGAGATTAGGGCATCGGTAAGACAACACTGTGTGATTGGTTGGCATTCGTGTCTGTACTAACAATACCCTTGCACGCGGTCACGATTAATGGCTTCATTGATGTCACATGTTAACACTGGGACCAAATAAAGAGGAATACTTCATGATGGATTATAAATATTTATTTATGTATACGAAAGTGAATAAGATACATTCTGCAAGAGATTTGCATGACGGCGCGTGGACGGCACACAGTGTCAGCCGTTCATCATTAAGCGAGGGAGCGTGGCGAGAGGCCCTCGTGCACAGCCATTCAAGCGATGTGACATACTGTGTGTATCACGTTAGCATGCACAGTTAACCTGAACAGCAGGCGTGCGCACGACGACTCATAATTTTCTTTCTCTTTAAGATTTTTATGTGTGCTTTTTTCAGAATGCACCAGGTGCTCGATGCTCCGTGACAGTGGAAACCTCTTATTTCAGTTCAAGCCCAGGGTGGAAGGAATGTTTGACCCATGGATTAAGAACGAATTGATCCATAGAAAGAAAAACCCAAAATAGGGAAGCTGTGCACATAACTGAAAGGCACGGCTCGCTCCCGTAAACACAGCTGTGAAACGCAAACACGGCCATGAAAACGCTATGTTTTAAAATGAAACGGCACCTAAAGTGTGCCCCGCCGCCAAGGGATGCCGTTAACTGCACTGACGCTGCTCCGCACAAACTCAGAGCCAGCTGCAGTGAAAGGATCTCGTCGTTCATCAGTGGTGCGCCAGAACCATTAAGCGAGAGAGGGAGAGAGAGAAAGAGAGAGAGAGAGAGCGGCAAAGTGCTTAAAGAAATACATTTAATTTAATTTGGTATGCAGCCAGTGTCAGCGAGAAATGACTTTCCTGGGAGAAGAGGCTGCCTTCCATTCTAATTGTGAAAGAGATATTAAGTGTGCGGCACTCACTACGTATAGGAACTACATCGGTCAATAAAATCAAAACTAAATCATTCCAGGAGACAGGATCTTATATTCCGTTTTACCTTGTTGTACATTCTGTATTTGTAATAACAGCTGGTTGTGGCAAAGGCATCTATAATGACTGCCAGTCCTTTCTGATATAAATCAACTGCTGGAATTAAGCTTCAACTCGGTTGGCAGGAATAGGCAGGTAGTTATCTCGACTGGTTTCTAACTAAACGTCTCCTGTCAGAAGGATCTGCTTCGCCTCCAAACAGCACTGAACCTCTTACACACACACACACACACACACACTCAAAAATTCAGGCATATGCACACACACACACACACAAACACATGCATATTAGCACACACACACACACACTCAGGCATATGCGCGCACACATGCACACACACACACGCACACATGCACACACGCACACACGCACACACACACGCGTGCACATACAACACACACACACACACACACACACTCACACTCACACACACAAACACGCGCACATACAACACACACGCACACGTGCACACACATGCACACTCACACTCACAAGCACACACTCATGCGCACGCGCACACGCACACGCACACGCACATACTCACACTCACACTCACACACACAAACACGCGCACATACAACACACGCACGCGCACACTCGCACGCACACGCACACACACTCACACGCACACGCACACGCACGCGCACGCGCACACACACACGCACACACACACGCACACACACACACACACACACTACATCTATCGGAAGCCTCTGCTTTCCGTGGGTGTACATTATCTGGAGTGCACTCGCAGTCGGTCAAACTTGAACGGCGCCAGCTCTCACAGAGCAAACCCACCTTCGCGGGGCGGATGCATTGGCAGTGTGGGTGGTTACACTACACGACTGTGATCTCCATCCCACACAGGTCAGCCCACAGGCAAACTCCACGAGTCGCTCAGATACGAGCCATGGGGGACGAGGGGCAGAGCAAAAGAACTTGGAAAGACTGGTAGAACCTCTGGGCTTTCTGTTTTCACTTGTATAAGCAGACTTTTTAAGCATGCGCTCCAGATGACCAAAGGAAACAAAAATGTAATTCTCTGACCCATCGCAAGTGAATTACGTATAGTCTGCGGCCTGTACCAAGACTTATTACTTATTATCTCTTCTGATTCTGTAGACACGCATCTTTGCAAAGGACTGACTCCTGACCATTCGTATTTCCCCGGGACAGTTAAGGGCGGGCGAAGTAGCCAAAACGCTGCAGTTCTCCGCACTCCTTCCAGGTAACTTCGGTTCTTTAATTAACTACTCAACAGCCCTGAGAACAGAGTGATGAAGCTGGCTGAGGCTAAAGCTGGCTGATGCTTTATCTGCAAGCCAACACTGAATTTAAATGAGGACAGGACTTAATTCAACTTAACACTCGTTGAGATTTGAAGGACTCCTAAAACATAACACTATACAGGTATAGTGTTTTTATTTCTTTTATTTTTTTGCTCAGATGTTGAAAACCAGGACAAAGTCTTCTTTAACGGCTTTCATCCTAAATGGCATGACCCTTCGGCATGATACTTAACTAGCATTTCTTCTCGTAACCTGCATAGATTTGCCAAGATCTGTTGGAGCCTTACACCCAAAGTAAGCATTTTGATGATTTTGCCAGGAAGTTCTGAAACCTTGCAGGAATCTAAAATGTCCTCGGGAATTATATCATAAGAGTTCAAGTTTTAATTGGATCCACAATAATATTATATTATTTAGAAATATTTGCACACTCAAGTGCTAGTCTCCCTGAGGGTCTGATGTCTCTCACACAATGCTGCAGATCCTCCTTGTTGACAGCGCCTGCTGAACTGGCCTGGTCGCTTTGAACCGTGTCTGTCTGTGAAAGAACCCGATACACACTGCTGGGAAAACAGCAAGACAACAGTGTACCCACTGAGACATGCCTCGTCATTTTCACAACCTTTAACTCAATCCCAAAAGTAAATAAACCCAGAGTCTAACATTATCTGAGGCAGAGGCGTCATTAGCTGCCTCGTGAAAATGCATTTGATACGTTAGATAATATGCCTCAGGACCTGCATCTGTGATTCTGAACTACTCTCTCTCGGTGCTTTTTTATGACACATCTGGCACTGAATCTACCGCAGCCAAGTCAATTGTGAAACATTCACATCACCTAACATTTTAATCTATTCTTCCCAAGGACCAGATATCACAAACAAATACCAACAGTTTATCTACAGGTTGATTTGACTCTCGAGTCCAAAACCCTAAAACCCTGAATAAGTTAAAGAAAATAACTCCAGTCCAGTAAGAAAAATTGCATATATATGGCATATGTACACGCTATTAAAGAGATAAAACTAAGGAGCAGTCTTATTTGTGAAGCTTACAACAATATAATAAGTAGCAATGTCCCCTTGACTGTCTACCCAGCGTACACTGGCCCAGGTTATTCTGCAAAAGATTGACTGGACAACAGTGGTCAGAATTCTAGGCTGTTCCCTCTATCATTACTACACAATCAACAGCATGTGATTGATGATAGAGCATGTTAACAAATCTACCGATCATTTACAAAGTATAACCATATACACCCCTGACAAAGGCCAAAGTGGTTCCTCCTCAGGCCAAGAGCCAATATAGTAAGCAAGAATTGTCATTGGGGGGGGGGGGGGTTCTAAGGACATCGCGCTGCCCTAACCTGACCGGTTTGCGTAACGATTTCGCCGGCGCCTCAAACGCCGACCGATTCCTCACAGAGCCTTGAACCCCGACACTTCGAATTGAACTCCCCCCGCTCTATTAAGAAGCATGCAAGTTTAATGTCAAGGAAATGAGAATAACGCCAGGCCGTCGGATGAGGGAACACTGTGGAGGAGGAGAAGGAGGGGTTCGAAACAGCGTGTTCCTTCAGGCCAAAGAGACGTTGTTCACAGTTCTGGTGCCGAGCAGTGCAGCTGTAGATTACTGCAGAATGTATTTATTTATTTTTATTGCTTCCTGCTGGTAGGCGAGAATTCCGAACTAGTAGTGATTGTAAGCTAATTGCATAATGTTTGGGTTCCGAGGTAACTGACGCACGCACATAGAGTTCAGAAGGGTTTCATGCTCCGGTATTAACCATGACACAAGACATGCTGCATCCTTGTGAACATTAAAAATGCTCATTCAAGCTATCATCACTTTAAACATGCATGCTTGTTTTGTCAATGTAAACCCTAAAATGCTGGTTAGCAAACTCACAACAGTGATCCATAATATTAGACAACCACAGCACTATGAATGAGTCCCTCCATACTCATGTTGGCGCATCACATCAGAATCTCCTCTGTTGTGCCAAATGCCCTACTGATGGGCGTGACTGAAAACATAACAACTCCCTGAGTCTGTGAGAGTGCTGCACACCGCAATGCACAAAGATAGGAAAAGGCTTAAATTCATTATACAACAGTCACCCTATCCCGTTTCCATGGGTCGCCATAAACTGCAAAACTAAAACTAGCTAGATAATGATTCTAGAAAGACAATCGCTAGATCTCTGTTCCTGGATTGAGTGGTAGGGTGAACAGCAAATCCAAGTCTTTTTTTATCTGCCTGTAGATCATGAATTTTTCATAATTCATGAAAAAGCATGTGGGTGCTGGCACAGGTATTAACCCCTTAGCTGCCGCCCCTAGAGGAAACTGCAGGACAAAAAGATGTTCGAACGGAACGAAAAGGGAACCACATTGAGCCAATTGACCATAACCAAATAGCATTAGCTTCGGCTGCGAGAGATTACCTGTACATGGTTTTGCTCTCAAAAGAAAAGTGTTTTCTAAGGGGCATTTTGTAGTCATCGCGCTTTTTACTTTCCCTTCTCCACTTTAACTTCTCACATTCAAATTCTGTGCAAGAATGGAGATTTCTGTGTGGGTAGAAACGAGCCTCATTTAGTATACTCACTTTTTGTTAAATGAATGCATTTTAAAATGGAACAAATGTGACAGGCATACAGACTGAGGTACCGGTCATTAGACTGGAAGGGTTGCCTAAAACGCCTTACTGCAACTTTGCAGTTTTCGAACTGTAAAATAGCTATGGAGTTTTGAAGATAAAGCAAATTGAATGGTATCGTTTTATCTAGTTAATGTCCTTCTGCATTTACGAGCCTTTACTTTTTGCTAGCCTTTTCAAGCAACTAAGATAGATCACTTTTAACGGCACTCCCCTGGAAAAGAAAGGTGTACTTTCTCTGGCAACTGTAGATTCCTGCAGATTTCCTAGTGAGGCCCCCTTATCTAAATGAGACCATGCAACTGAATCCAAATGTCTCTGTTCACGACCCCCAGAACTTTCTCTTGCGTTCCCCGCTCTGTCCTGTGAAGATCAGAGCCTTAGCCAAATGCACCAGAGAGGCACCACAAACCGTTTTAAACCCCAAACCATCCCAACGCCCTCTCTAACATATTTGCACCTTGTCTGCAGCCCCCTCTGATCATTGGCATCGGAAGACTGAGACTTTAAGCCGCAGGCGAGCTCCTGAGAGAACCGAGATTCCACGCTTCGCTAATAGCTACCGCTTCAATGGCAAATTGCATTAAACAAATCAATGGGAACTTGGGTATCAGATTTTGGCGGCCTCCATCGCCACAAACCTTGCTGCGCCCAGGGATACTCATGGGTGAAACTGAAAAATGCCCAACGCTGTCAATCAGCTACAGCCTAACATTTTATGCTGCATTGTAATTAGAAGGCAGAAATAATCTGTCTGTAGAAGTAAAGTACAGGTATCTCTTGATGCCATGGCCGTCATTCAAACTCGACAGAAAAAATAAAGGAATCAATACAATAGACAAATAAATGGATAAAGTGAAGTGCAACTATTGGTCAAGCGGGACCAAGTCGCTGCGTGACTGGAATGCTTCGGCGGAGACCAGCGAAAGAACAAGAAAGAATCGGATTTTACGGGATTAATGGGACCTTGGTGGACTGTGCACAATTTGAAAAAGGCGAAAACAAGCCGGCTCCGGCAGCAAAGCCAAAACCCTGCGGGCTGACATCTGCAATGCAAGCTCACTCGTCCCTCCGGCGGCGCCGGTGTGCCAGCCCATAAACACCCATAGCCACTCTCAGAGGGACCTTCTGCACCCGACCAGCTGGCAGGGTGGCACTGTGTGTTACCAGCAGCGCACTGCAGTCCAGGGGGCTCGTTGGTTTTAATCCGCGGCGGTAAAACAGAAGTTCAGCCTTTCCGTCAAAAAACAACAACGGGTGCATTATGGGTAGTCATCAACGTTCATTTATAATGCTTAATATAAGAGAAGCAACAGGTGCATTTTGGGTAGTCGCCGAAGTGAATTTATAATACTTACTATTAAGAATAGCAAGGCCGGTAAAGTTCCGGTTAGGCACGGCTGAACAACGGTACATTCAGTAATGAAATGTGGCCCATAGGCTGACCCTAGCTGCTCACCAGTTTCTTAAGCTTGATAAAAGCTTCTTAAACTTAATAAATACATAAAACTGAAACGCTCCACATACCCATAACGAATTACATTAATTAAGAGCGAAAAAATCCACTCCTCTGCCAGGATCATAACTGCAAAAAAAACTGCAATCATTTTAAACAACCTGTACGCCGTGTGAGGTACTGCGGGGATCTGCGTCATTGCACTGGGTTGTACAAGAACAGGTGAAAAGGAAAAGGAGAGAACACATTCTGTTCAGCTGGCAAAGGGAGGGCACCTGATGAAGAATCGCCAGTCAAAAAAACGTCACCTGGTGTCTTTCCTTTTTCAGAGCCAAACTGAAGCCAAGCTTTCTGATGACTGACGGAGGGTCATGGTACACATAAATTTGGAGGGACCAAACAACCTCTCTCCAGCTGACTAGCTGATCTAACCCAGAAGTTTCAAACACTTACTCAACTTAAAGCAGTGGCAAAGAAACACTAATTGACAATACAGGTTAGCCGTCCTACGGCGGTCCAAGCACAATCCATAGAACCGCAAAGGTCTATTTGCTTCACAGGAGGCATGTCTTACTGGCACACTTAGAACTTTGCCTAGGCCTGGCAGGCAGGAGCAAGTAGGCCGAATTCTTTTGGGCAGCTTTTTTACATCAGTTTAAAAGCTGCACAGCGTGACTCGGACCAACCTGTGACGGGAGCCTCAATGTCCAGCAGGTTTTTCTCGGCTCTCAGGATGGCCGCCCCCTCCGCGATGATCCGCAGGGCCACGCTCTCTTCCACGCGCCCCTCCTTGGTCAGGTGGGCCTTCAGCGCATCCACCCGGGGCTTGCCCTCACTGTCGAAGACCTCCTTGGCAGTCACCCTGTGGCTCGGGGGGAATGGCACGGCTGCAGGGGGTAAACAGAGGAAGTTACACCGGGTTAGCTCGTATCCTGTAGGGAGGGGCTTTGCTTGGCCCATCCCCCGCTGCATATGCAAATCTAACCCAGAATCTTGAATAACTGATTCAGTTTAAAGCGCCTTTGGGCATACTCTGAAAATTCTATTATATTAGTTGGGCAAATTGCTCTGTTCCCTTTATAATTAATCATGAATATATGTATTTTTGATTTAAAATAAACCAACATTAAATCCCATTGCCTGATATTATGAACTGGGTTTTACAGGTGACTATTCTCGTAACGATATAATGATAAGAGCGCTATGGCAGGGATACTTGTAGGACCAAGGCAGACAAAATAATAAATGAGATAACACCTTGCAGTCCTTTAAAAAGCTGATTGGGAGACTATCATTCTAATGAATGACCTCCGAACTGCTTTAAAAATAATATTAAAAAACCCCCAGATATAATTCATAGCTCTTAGTGGATTTGTGTAAATATGATGTGCACTTGTGCAGCAGCTGCAGAGGGAACACGCACCGTTTACATGGCAACGCTTTGTAAAGTGCCTACCTAATATTCTGTTTATTGTTTTCGCTCTCAATAAAAGCTATTTGGGCTTATGAGAGACACTTGTGTTCATTGGGTCTGGGAAATATTGTAGCCTCTGGAATAATCAACATTCATTATTGCATTTTTTAGCCACAGTTTTCAACTGTAGGTTTGTTCTGCCTTCTGAGCCCAATGTTGCAAAAAGAAAACATTTAAAGGTCTGTTTGCTTATCAGCCACAATCCTTGGGGAATGATTTTACTTGTAGTTACAGTAGGAATAAAAAAAAAAAAACACAAAAAATAATATTAATTAAATAATCAACTCAGCTAATAATCAGCTGTACGCACACTTACAATATGACAGAGGTTAAGCATACCCTGGTATGAATGCTTGGCTAAATAAGGTAGCCTCAGAATATTAACCGTTTAAAGCACTGGATATTCCTTCTCCAAGCTGCTTGAGGGCGCCATTTGGAAACAAGATGGAACAAGCCCTGGGGCTTGTCATCCACAACCCAGCCAAAATCTAAAAAAGCGCCTCTCTCTCCCACTGGGCCCACCCAAGGGCCAAATCCCCAGGTAGGGACCACGGCCTCCATTGATTGGCCTAATCTCTTAACACCCTGGGTTCTGTGGTTAATTAAGATATAATTAGCCACAGATATTTGTTATTACCATCAGTACACAATAAAACATTTTTTTTTGTTTCTACTATAGATTTCACTTTGGGAAACAACTCTGCCCTCATCGTTCATATTTACACTGGTATGTTACTATTATTTCGTAGTCATCTGGCAAATACGTTTTCTTCAGAGAATACCTAGCACACCTGAACTCAGATTTGGCCCCACTGTAAGACAGACGTGGTCCACAGGGTGGATACACGTGCTCTGCTAAGTTTCTTGGGGGAATTACAATACTGCTGGGAGATTGATTCCTGGCAAAACCAGACACAAAGCTTATGCTGCTAAACCAACTGCACAGCTCAGTGCTGTCTAGTTCCTGCTGTTGGCCTCAAGGTCTGGCACTACACTTTTAATGCAAAAAAATCTAAAATAGTTCTATGTGGCAAAAATGGCAAGTACAGTCAGAGCATGGATTGTACAGTAAAGAAAATCATTATAACAGAAATGATTGGATAGCTTGAACAAAATTTAATATTCCGAGAACTTCGCCAAACAAATAAGAGGCATATTAAGACAGTGACATTTTCCTTTATTGGATCCAAAAACTGCTCATCTAGACCAGAGCAGTGGATCATGGTGGGGTTTTTTTGTGAGAGTAAAGATGATTGATGGCTAGCCCTCATATATACCACCACTTGTTTGAATAAATAAAGTCTGTGTCAGGCAAGCAAATAAACAAATGAACAAAACCTGCTCAGGAACATGGCCGGAGACATAAAAAAAAAAAATCCTTTCATGTCGCCTAACCTGAGTTTTAAAATAATGACTGCTGAGCAGTACACAAGGGTCAGAATCCAGCTATGATGGCCTCCTCTTAGACACCCCAGAGGAATCTCATCATCGGGGCCTGGGAGAAAAACAGGGAAGTCAACAGAGTAAATGCCCTCTTCACTCCTCATTCCTTACTCTGGCCCAGAGTGAACACCCTCTTTCCTCCTCAGTCCTCACTCTGGCCCAGAGTAAACACCCTCTTCACTCCTCAGTCCTCACTCTGGCCCAGAGT
>JAOYSI010011924.1:0-27406 GCA_025775065.1 Hiodon alosoides | reverse complement strand
CTCCTCAGTCCTCACTCTGGCCCAGAGTAAACACCCTCTTCACTCCTCAGTCCTCACTCTGGCCCAGAGTGAACACCCTCTTCACTCCTCAGTCCTTACTCTGGCCCAGAGTGAACACCCTCTTTCCTCCTCATTCCTTACTCTGGTCCAGAGTGAACACCCTCTTTCCTCCTCATTCAAGGTCAAGGTCATCTTTATTACCCCACAAATGGGATTCACTTGAAATTCATTCACAAAAAATTAATAAAATATATATAAAAATCCTAAATTTGTTCCATCAATAATACATTCCCATTGTTGACCTGACCTATCTTTACAATATTTCTGATGCCTAACAAGATCTACAATTCTAATATATATAGAAACACATTGTGCTACAGGGTATTGTATTCCTAACAAGATCTTTATAATAACAGTAAAAAAAACATACCACACATTCTGATTAACAAAAAATATATTCCAATATAGTATTATTACAGCACAGTTGTACAGTGCATGTGCATTCAGTGCAGAATAAACTGCTAGGCCTACATATCAGTCAGGTAATGGCATTATACTATATAGCCTGACTGCTGCAAGGACAAACAACAACTGTATCTGGTCATTTAAATTATGCGTTGCAGGATTCTGCCTCTCATCAGACTGCGACTTCTCTGTCAAAATTTAGAGTGGAATTTAGAAGGGGGTGGGTAGAATCTTTTAAGATCTAATTTAATTTGCTAAGGATCAGGTCTGCATACAGTGTTGATCACCTGATCGACCCCGGTGATTCTACCTGGCATTTTTACCATGCGCTGCATTTTGGGCGTGCACGTTTCCAAAGTCGCAGATCAGGACGAAAGACAGAGCACTCTGCAAGACAGATTAATAAAACATGTGAGCGATGCACCGGTCGACCGTGAAATGATTTCATTTGTGTTAAAAACACAACCTCTGTTGAAGTTTCTTAGCATTTACCAGTCTGTGAATTGCAGTTGGACATCTATCTCAATACCAAGATACCCAGAGTTGATTGTCTCAACTGAGAGAGGACAGTTGGCTGTGTGGCTGTGTTGTTTCTTTTGAAATCTATTAACATTTTTTAGTTTTTTTTCTTTCCCGTTTACCACAAGGAAATGGTCGAGATGGAATTCAGTGAATTGTGCCAAATATGTCAAAACAATGAAGAGGTCAGCATTTAAAAATCCCACCAGCACAGTATCGTCTGCATGTTTAAAAAAAATGTGAGCCACGGGCAGTCATTGGTGAACAATGTATATAACATTGGAGGTAAAACACAGCCTTGTGAGGATCCCTTATTGATGGTTGTTGATGATGAGATTGCTGAGTTAAATTTCACTTGTTGGCTGTGGTCAACATGAAAATCATTGGTCCATAAGCTAAGTTCTTAGCCCTCGGGTCAAGAAGGGTGTGAAACATCATAGAGAAGACGCTCTAACACAATATTAACAATATTTCATCGGTACAGAGGTTAAAGCTACTAGGTCATTCACTCCTGTAGTTTTTTGGCACCAGCGCAATCATCGAATCTTTCCAAAAACTGTGCTCAATGACAACTGAAACAGTTTCTGAAAGAGCTGGTCTGCGCATGCCTGCATTGATGTTACTTCTGACACTATCAGGGACAGGGGCTCTACCTGGTGTAGCACATTAAGAGAGTGAGATTAGTCTGCGCTGATAACATTATCAGCGTTTGGAGCACACCGTAGTTTTTTAATGGCCTCTGCCTGCTCTAAAGCAAAACCATGCATGCCGAACCTGCAATACTAACCGTTAAGACTTTCATGATCATTTTAGCCGGGTTACCGTATTTCTCGGTGATGAATACCCACACTCTGATGCAGAGTGCAGATTGCGGTCTAACCTCACAGGAGTGAAACCGTCCAGGCCCGCAGCTCATCAATCAGCCTTATTTCTTATGCTTTGTGCATCGCAAACCATAAGAATGATGGAAGATGGAGAGTTGTCTGACAAGGCGAATTTTTCATCCGAGTACAAATCCCCACTTCCCCACTACTACACTTCTTCACTCTGGTTGCCTTGTCGTTACACGTTAATCGCGTTAATTTTACTTCTTCCTTGGAGACTCGGAGCAGAGGATCCGAGATTAATCAGCCCATCCCGTCTATGAATTAATTGTGGTTGCGGCTTGCTGTCGGTGGCCGGGCCGACAGCTTGTTTGGAACATTTAGCAAAAAAGTGGTTAAAAAACAAAATGGAAAATTCTGAAAGTAGTTTCTTTGTATGCCTCTAGATGTCATGCATTAAGGGGCAGCTAGTGGTGTAGTGGTTAAGACGCCAAGCTTGTAACGGTAAAGGTTTAAGTTCCACCCCGTCCTCGATCAAAGTGCTTCACCTGAAATGGTTCAGTAAAATATCCAGCTGTATAACTGGATGAATGTAGAAATTGCACACTGTGTATGTTGCTTTGGATAAAAGAGTCTGCCGAGTAACTAAATTGTGAACATGGACAACTGCAATGGAGTTGCGTCTGTGTCACCGCAAGGAGCAAGCACCAAACCCCACTTATTCCTTACTCTTGCCCCAGGGTAAACACTCTGGTTCCTGGTCATTCTGGTGTCAGAGTAAACTCCCCCCAAACTCTGACCCCGGAGGGAACTCTCTCGCTGGCTTTTCACGCGTGGCTGGTAACCTTTCACCCCCCACCCCCATAATTGTTTATATAGCTCCAGCCCACAGTAAAACAGGGGGGCTCCCTGTGCCTCCCCAGGAAGAGCAGACTGCTGTTTCCTGAAGCTCACCCCAAAGGCCGGTCATCGTTTTCATATTGCAGCAGTCACACCCTCTTTTCTGTTTTTCCTCCTCCAACAGCCTCATTCAGCAAACTCCCGCGGTAGCTGATGTTTTGCCCTACCACCTCTTAGCCCTACCTCCTCTCTCCTCTGCACACACCAGGGTAAACAAATGACTGTGTGTTACCTGCATTTCCTGTTGGACAGAAGCGTACCACAGACCAGGACAGAGCGTTTCAAGTGCCTGACTAAGACATTTAAAACAACAACAACAACAACAACAAAAACCCTGCGTTCAAGTATTGCGTATTCCTGACGATCTCTTTTCGGCCAAGAGAATTTCAAAAACAAAAAATACATACAGTCATTAAAAGCACATAAGACGTGAAAACCAGTAGAGAACCCAGAGTAGAAGCTAGCCTTCCTTATTACTCAGTATGACAGGGTAATAATCGAGTGGGGCTGAATTAGTCGAGAGCCTTCATTAACTCAGCCATTACTCTCCATTGCCTTGCAGCTATGTGATTATGGTGCAAGCCAACTCCATAATGACACCAGGCCACGGTTTTCTCATAAATAATCTCAGACATTTCAATTTTTAAAATTAGCATTATTATTTTATATATCAGTCATTCTTTGGGTGCATTTTGGAAAAGTAAGGGAACAAGGCATCCACACAAGGCTCTCTAGGGGTCATCATTGTTGCTGTTGCTGAATGTATTAAGAGACGGGAAGGAGCCAGATAAGAGGACATACATTTTTTTAGATCCTTAGTTCAAGGTAAGGTTATCTTCACTTCACCCACCAAACGTCTAACCACGCCCTACCCCATCCCCTTTCAAAGAAACTACTAAAGCAGTCATTCTACCAGCCTATTTTCAATGTAACCACAAACTAAATGTACTTCTTTCTGATACGAAAATTTCCATCAATATTTCCATCAAAATAAATTCCATTGATTAATAACAGGAACCCTGAAATTAAGGGTTCTAGAGGTGAATCCCGCCTCTGAAGTGGCGAAACCTCCCACACGGGGCTCATGTTACTGCCACACAGTATTTAGAGGGGCACACACTGATGGCTTTGACATTCACGCTATATACAGAGTCGAAGATGGGTTCTAAGAATCCCCAAACAGCTTCAGTATTCCGATACTTTCAGTGATCATCTCAAAACCAAGTTAAAAGCCTAGCAGCATTTAGTTTTCGTAGGGTGAATTTCTACATTCAAATTTCCTTTAAGGACTCCAATAAATATATTTCTTTATAATTTATCAAAATTATGAGTATGATGTTCTGCACTTAAAAAGGTTTGCCGTCTGATTTGGTTGTTATTGTCGAAAAAAAAAGGGGAGACCGATAAAGACTGCCAGGGCTCGCAAGGAATATGTCAGACGACTGTCAAAAACTCCTAAATGGAGTTGTCAAACGCCTGTCAAATGAATGCACTTGTCTGCGGGAACACCCATCGTTTCATCTGTGGCGATGGCGTGAAAGTTGGACCGCCGGGCGTTCTCGTCACGACGTGGCCGTCTCAGCAACATTAAAAGGATGCAAAGTGCTTGCTGGGTAGCGTATAAAATGGTTACAGGCAGCCTTGCTGTTTCTTCCCACATGTGCATGTGGATTCCCCAGCCTCGTCACATAGATGCCCATGTATGTCAAAGGCGGTGGAAAGAGCAAACTCAGAAGTGCTTTGACGAATACAATGCTGATTAAACCAAAGTCTACATCATCTCTCCCACTGATTATACACATTTGGTAATCCAGTAAACTTGTTACACAACAAGCAGGAAACACTTATTTATCAATCCTAGCCATTAGGGGTAACTGGCAAACAGTAACACAACAGTATATTACATTAACATTAATTTACTTAGCATACCAGACCGTTGTGGGCTGCAACAGACTGGAGCTGTATCAGAGGTCCTGATTAAACCGACAGTCCTGATTTATGAGTATATGTCCAACAGCCTGAAGGAAGAACTATCAGAATGCTCTTTGTCTAGATAATTACACTGATTGTAAATATTGGTTGTTTTAAAAGGGTTATGGTCGATACCATAGCACTGTGAAACTATCTCTTTGACATGCATTAACCTCAGCACAGTGGTGCATCTCGCTGAGGCATCTTACACACAGAATTTGATCTTTTCATCGACTGAATGTGTGGATACATGCGTTGCTTAGTGTAAGGTAAAAGTGAGATGTGGCCTCAAAGTTCTGATCCAGGATCAGCTTTCCCCTTTACCATGTTGCCAACCACAAAAGGCAATACCGATCGCAGAATTTGCACGTACAGACAACTTGCAATCTGAGTCAGTGCTATCCTCGACGCAACCAAAGAGACTGTGTAAGTACCAAACTGAGTGAGAAAATCGTGCTTCGTACGACTGCAACACGAAAGCCTTTTGTAAAGTCTGCAGAAATTAGTACAATGTGTCCTGTGGAGAGGATGCAAAACTGAAACACCATGCTGGTGGGAGACACCACGTCATGAATTCTGCAAGTGAGAAAATACCCTTGTCTGTGGTTTTTACCAAAAAAACAAACTTGCCCCTCAACAATCAAACTACCGCTGCCAAGCTCACTGAAGTTTCATTGTGCTGTGCATTATAAGAGTTTGGCTAGGATTAGATTTTTACGGAGGCAAAAAAAACTTGACCAAACCTCTTGCAGATTTTTGATCTTGGTCTTGAATTAAGAACTTGAATTTTATTAAAGCCTCAATAGCATTAGCAGTCTTATTGTTCTGGCGACTGAATCCTTGACATGAAGACGTGTGTCGCTTTAGTGCATATAGTGTGAATGTAGGGTTAGGCACTTTGCAGCTAGATTTTGCAACTTTCTAAGAAAAAGGTAGCTGAATATTTACACACACTTTTGTTTATTCAATCTTTTTTCTTCTGACGGAGATTCGTAATACTAGGCTCTTAGCTATTTTAAATTGAAGCCTGCCTATATAGGTAGTTAATCTACCTATATAATTCTAAGATGTGTACACATTTTAAACTAATACAAAGGCCGGGGCTAAATATTTGTATACGTATGAATGCATGTGTCACGGGGGGACTGACAGGGAAGAGGAACCCAAATGCGGAGGTGCACAAATCCTGGAAACAGACAGGGGTCGAAGCCTGCAAACGAGAGTGTCCGAGGAAGTCCGTGAGTCGTAATCAATGAGGGAGGCAAAGGGTGGATAGATGGGCTAACAAAACTGGGAGGGCAATTCAAGAAGCGATGGTCGATGAAGCAGGCAAAAGGCTCGATGATAGGGAAACACCAGTCAACCGTGGTCACAAGGGGGTAGAGCTCAGAAATGCTATGGCGAGATGGATAAATCTGAGAATTGAATGTAAGTCAGTGGGAGGGTTTATTGCAGTGGAGATGGAAGCAGGATACCAGTGTTGGAGATTCTGAACCAATGAGGAAGAGCACATGATGTTGTGGAATGTTAATTGAGTAATAGGACAAGACGCTGAGGAAGGGAGAAGCAATTAGTACTGAAGGGATGTTGATCTCTAGTAGCGGACTGAGGAAGTGTGGGGCGTGGATGTGACAGAATAGATATTTAATTAATGTATTGCATTTAGCCGCTGGTTGGGCACACTGGGGACCTTAACTGGATAAGCAGTTACAAAAATGAATTAAATTATTGCCAGAGCGACTTCTATATTTTAATTTGTTATATTAACAAATTAGTTATAAGCGTTGAAACTGCATATTGATTTGCGAAAAACAAGGGAAAAGGATTGGAAAACGTCCATTTTCGTCCATGGAAACATAGCGTTAACTCAGCGTCATAATATTACGCACAACCATTTCCACATGCATAAAAAATAGCACTCCGGGGTGCCATAGCTCATGTCCTTTTGCTAATTAAAGTCTTATGTCATAATTATCCAGAACAATGTCCATCAGTCTCGGACGCCCCCAGCAGTTTAACAGTAATGGCCATGGTCCTCTAGCCGGCTAAGTGTGCCGCGGGGCGTCGTCGTCACAGCCTCACAGCCCGTCTCCGATTCTACGTGACTCAGAGCCTAGTGTGCCGGCACACGGCTTAAACTAAAAGAATTTCATATTCGTATTTATAGTTGGAATAAAACATCACACACCACTCACATAAGGGACTCCACCATAATCATACAATTTATAAAAACGAAAAGCAATAAACGATTTACCTTCTATCGATAGCTTAATTATAATGATGAAAAAGCACGCTGCAGCAGACTTTTTTTAAAAAGAGTTCAGGCTTTTTAAAACGGTTACTTCAGCCAAGCGATGACTCACTTGGGTTATGAATCTGTGATCGCTACCCGCGAGTTGAATATGCCTTTCTCCCCGGGTTGTTGGTTGGTGGAGATTAGGAAACAAATGATCTGCAGACTCTGAAAGACCCCCAGAATCTATAAAAATAAATGGAAGAACATGCAGCGTCTAGCCAGGTAGGGGACAGGCAGTTTTCAATAAACTTCACTGATGATTGAAACAGCGAAACGAGGTGCACTGCCAAGCAAACCAAATACAAGAGATTTTATAGCGCTATTCTTTTCAGTAAAAACAAACTGATTACAAACATATGTAAAAATGTTTTGGGTATAAAGATATATTATACATTTTACCATTCTAGAGTAATTTCATCAAACATAAAAAAATTATATAGAATTTATTTAAAAAATTAAAACATGTCTAAACTTATGATTATTATAACGGCAGCAATGGATGTTTTAAATTGTACATTTAAAAGAAGAGTGGTTAACGTGCCCTATTCAGAGGGGGACAAATAGTTAAATTTTCATAGCTTTGCAAAAAATACTGAATGATTAAATTCTCTAAAATGAAGCGGGGAACGCAGAGTAACAGCAACCCGGCCGGTTCGCAGATCTAGGCAGAGTGATAACAATATGTAGGGCATTGCTTCGCAGCTTTCCTAACGGATGCGGAGATTCAGCACATTCTTCCCCGTGTGGTCAACCTCCAGCGGTTTTAAAAGGCACCCAGAAAATGCATACGACAGCATAACGTTAACGTTAATTATGGTTCAAATACCCACTGTCCCAAGTGATGAACGCGCCGCTTTGCTATTACTCAAGGAAGAGATGTTGCTCTCCCTGCTCCCGGAAGTTTTGGGAGTCTCTCGGATTTGTCCTCAATTAATCGACGCCGGCGAAAAGACATGATTTTCCCGGAAATTCAAACCGTATTGGCTTGGATGGTTGTCCGATCACTTAGAGCGCAATTTGCTGGAAGAATAGCATACAGTTATACAATAAATAGAAAATAAAAAAACACTAGAGGCGGATTGGCCAAATAACCGTTCCATCAAGCACTGAAACTCAGTTGGTTGCGAAAGCAAATTGTTTATGAAGAGTGGCCGTAACTAGCGGCTCTCACATTGGCCGA
The DNA here is from genome assembly GCA_025775065.1 of Hiodon alosoides. NCBI lineage: Eukaryota > Metazoa > Chordata > Actinopteri > Hiodontiformes > Hiodontidae > Hiodon > Hiodon alosoides. The sequence continues at coordinate 19,251 of JAOYSI010011924.1, read as the reverse complement.
GCTTTAAAAATTTTTGTCCACACCTACTTCTAAATCAAAACCATCTGAAAGTAAAGTCAACCCATAAGTGTGCCTCGATGTACTGTATACTCTTCTTTGCTAACTAACATTAAACATTGGCTGGTGCTATATTAAAAGTAAATGTTTGACGGTTTCAAATAATTCATATAATTTTAATTCGAATATAGAAACATGCTGTTAAAAATACATTTATTAGCCCCAAGCCATACCAATTATCCCACTTTCCACTACCCTTCATTTCATTGTTGACATGAGATAAAAATGCAGATATTGATATCTACCTTGTCTCCCTGAAATGGATCTAGGTAACTTGGGCTGTCTGCTCTTAATTAATTCTTTAATTTATTCAGGGTGGCTGCCTCTCACCTTGTTGTATATTATTTGGCAAACTTAGTTATAACCATGCACCAATCAGGGTCCGTGCATTTTACTAAAGGGATACAGTAGCTGCAGAATTAAATTCTGACCCTTATTTATTTAGTCCCTCTGGGCACAACTTCCCATTTGTACACTTGCACTCTTCCGTTTCTATCCATTCTGTTCTAACAGCAGCCACTTATCTGCAATCACTCCCATCAGCTGTTATGCCTGACAAGTCCTGGATGGAGCTCTCCTCCGAGTTGGCTTGACTCCAGACACCATGGCCTGCCTTTGGTTACATCACCCGGCACAGCGGCGATAATATCCACGATGTGTTCCTCCGGGCTCAGACGACTCTAATGACCCTCTAATCAGCATGTGACAGTCAAGGAGGAGGTTCCCTTGAGCGGTGATCCAGGAAAGGGCAGGAATATCAGTGATACGACACACGGAGAAAGGCACGGTGCGCTTGTTTGCACACTCGACACGTTCCGCATTTACTTGCACGTTTTTCAGGATAGGAGGATCAAACATAGCACAGTCTCTGCACAGTCCTCCACAGGCCAGAGGTCTGAGTATCTTAAAGCAGGACAGGTGTAAGGTTTCCACATGGATAAACTTTGGTTACCAGTACACCTTTTTTAATGATGACTGTAACTCAAGCAAGCATTCATTAAATTTCATCGAGTAAAAGGAGAGGTCTTATTTTGATCACTGACTTCACAATCTGTGACCGCATTGTGAACTTTAATAAGCATTAACATCAGCAGTTTACAGCAGGTCCAGGGGGAGTCCTCGAGGATTATTACATGACATTTAACTAGGATGTTTATTGAATGCCAAAGGCAAGCAGTCCCCACTCAGGCAGTTCTGTCAACAGGGCTGAGGATAATAGGGATGGGAGCTGATAACCCGCAAAGGTGAAACCATGGCCCCACCTACACCGGTCCATAATAAAACATACTACTGACTTTTTGCTAGGCAACGGTAAGACAGAGGATCTCACAAACTTGCTGCCTTGAGTCGCTCAATTAAATCAATTCCACTGCCTGCCCTGTTCAGTAAAAAGCAGATTGATTGGATAAAAAAGCCATAGTCTGAGCTAATACGGAATTTAAACAGAACTGTCATAATTCAGTTCCAGTGTTCAGTAACAATGGCTTTACAATGTAATACGTTACTCTCTCACATCAAATGCAGGCGTTACCGGGATGTTTTTTAAGACACCCACTGGATGTTTTATCATGAATGGCCAGGTGTCAGTGCTGCCTTAGCAAGTTTGTTTTTGTTTATTAAAATCAGCCGTGTTAGTGTTGTTTTAAATGCGCCTGCAGTTCTCACTTTGACAGAACATGGGTAACAAACTGAAAAACCTAGTCTTGTTGCATGGGTACCTCATTTCTTTGACGGATAAAAACCACCCTACACACAGAAATAACATTTCTCAATCAATCAATCAATTTCTCAGGGCCAGTTCCTACGTTGTACTGCACTCATCAGTTGAACAGAAGCTATTCACATAGTATGGGTCAGCCTTGATTAGCACCCGTCGCATGACGTAACCATAGAAACATACACTGCCATTGCGAACCTGCCGATTCTGGCCAAGGGGCGTGGACAGCGGGGTGTCACTGGGAGCAATCAGAGATAAAAATGGAGAGAATAAATAAAACAAACCCTTTTCAATAGCAACCCATTTAGCTTCAGCGTTTAACCTCAAACGCCAGTGTTCTTGCAATTATCTCATTGTACACAGTTGCCGTCCCATAATATTGACTGACGACCATGTGGTCGAAGCACAAAAGGTCATTTTCTCTTTCACGTTAGAGCGGGAACATTACAAACCTGACTTGGGTAAAATAATGGCCACGGATGAATGTTTTGCCACCTGCTGTGTGATTATCCACTTAATGACCGGTTTCCTACAGTCATGCATGTTTATTTTTATGTTGGGGAGGGCTCGCTGCGTTTGGCAAAGGCCCATTTTAATGTCAGAGATTAGAACAGATGTGTATATACACAGTCTGCTTGGACCCAGGCATTTGCAACTAAAGGTATGTCGCCCTGCGTTTCCGTGACGACATCAGCGTAGGAGGACATAAAGAGGAACTCTTCTACGGAACGCAGAATTATGCTAGGTCAACGCTACAAAAACAGTGCGTATGAAAGGGTGGCATTCACAAAGCTGGCCTGAACAGATGTGTTAGTCCCGCTGTCCCTCTGGAAACATTAACAAAGTATTAACCAGGCTGGCAGGACTGTACAGTTATTTGTAAAGAAAACAAATGAGATCTTTAATGTAATTTCCTTGCTTTCTCTTCATTATTTAGGTTCCATTTGCATGTACAGCAGACAAACCCACCACAGCACATTCAGTTTCCTAGTGCCACCATGCAGTAGGATTCCTTCAGAGGCTGCAGGCACAGGATACAAGGCATGCAAAGAGTCTGTTTTCTGTCAGAACCTGCAGGCTCATCTATGACACTCTGCGTGGGTCTCTGGAGGAGCACCTGATATGGTGACACAAAACGTCCATGGAAAGCCTCACTGCCGTGCTTTCAAACACACTTTGTCTGCTTTGCAACGGCAGGACCGTTCAGCTCTCTCCTATAGTACATTCGCCTTCCGAGTGCCTGAGAAGACACCACACCATGGCCAGCAAAGACACCACAACAGGGCCAGCAAAGACACCTCCACCCCCACCGCTCTGGGGGTATTCAGTAAATGAGCACTGCCTCTCATCTGACAGCCAAGCGGCCGAGCGGATGGGTTGGGATTGGGAAACTCTCTGGCAGCAGGAGAAGTAGCAGGATGCACGGTCAGGCTATTATGAGTTGGTATGATCCAGTCAGCCCTCTGATCACTGGGTGCAGGTACAGTGCACAAAGATGTGAGTTTATTTAAAGTACCGTGACAAATTATTTGCCCCTGTCTAATCTGATGCATTTTTCCACATATCTTTTGTGGGTTTTATGTGGAGTCTGAGAAAAATATTAAACCAAAATTTGGTGCTTCTTTCATATGTTTGGTGGGCATCTTCAGGTGTGAAAATGTTATTGACTTAACCCAATTAAAGAGATAACTAGGATCAACTGCTTGAGTACTCTGTTTAACAATTTGGGCCAGCCTTGGCCAATGTAAATCTGATTAACTTTGGTCCTTACCAACCAAGTGAAGTTGGCAGCACACAAGTTCTAGAGGCACATCCAGCCACAATCAAAGGAAATTCTTGAAGAGCCCCAGAAAAAAATGTGTTGATGCCTGCCAGTCTGGTAAGGTTTACAAAGCCATGTCTAAGGCGCTGGGGGTCCACAAACCACAATGGGTGCCATATTGTCCAAATGGAGGAAGTTTGGAGTGGTGAATCTTCCTAGGAGTGGCTGTCCTGCCAAACCTCTCCAAGAGCATAGCATAAAATCATCCAAGAAGACATGAAAAACAACATCCAGAGATCTGCAGGCCTTTCTTGCCCCGGCTAAGGTCAGTATTGACTCCACCATCAGAAAGACAATGGGCAAAAATAGGGTTCATGGCAAAGCGGAAGCTGAGGTGAACATGAATGCTTGTCGTAATTTACCAAAAAGCACCTGGATGATTCTCAAGAGTTCTGGAATTTTCTTTGGACAGATGAGTTTAAAGTATAACCTCTATTGTGTCCGACGAAAACCGTCTTGCCATCACTGAAGGAACCATGAATTCTGCTCTGTGTTGGAGACCTCAGCGGTTAGGGTTAGGGCTAATGTCAGGCCATCAGATCAGATCAGAAGTGTAGCTTGGTCATGCAGCAAGATTATTCAGATCTTGGATTATCTTGGTTGAAAGAAAATGGTCACTATTGCCATGTAACAAAAATGTCACTGTGTGTTACATAATTTCCTTTTCACCCAGAGGAAAAAAATGAACGTTTGGTGAGGCTTGTGGAGAGGTGAGAGGGCCCTGGAAATGAGGACGGGTGTAATCCATCACTTGGAGACAAGCGGCAGTCATCTGCTGGAACCACAAGTCACCTTGGCATGCTAATCCCTGTTGTGGCCGCACGCCATTGTGTTTCTGCATGTGCCCGATATGGGGGAGGATGCATTAATGAAGGATATGGACTACGCTGCAGACGCATTTGAAAATTCATTTGGAGAAAAACTGTCATTCATTCAACATGGCATTCGGCTTTTGACTGTACATTTATTTAACAACAATTCCACAGTTACTAGCATAAGAACACAAAATGGCAGTAAAGTAAACCTCAAATCTGATTTCTCATTGCGCAGTCACCTGCTAATGCGGAAAGCATGCGGTTGTGGAACAAACCTTTTCCCTCGGCCTCTCCCCATTGCGGTCACATCTCTGTGTTCCTTAAGCAGGTGTTAAGCTCTGCTTCTTACCAAATCCCAGGAGTGACCTGGCCTCCTTACCTGATTTATTACATGCTTTCACAGGTGACCTCCTTTCAGAACATCTCTGGATTATACAAATTATAATATCCACCACGAAGGGTTTCAGAAGCAGGAATAAAAGATCAATCCAGAAACCAGTGGAGTTTTATTTATTTTTTAAAAGCCAATTTAACATAGCAATTTAACAAAAAAGCAAAAAGGACAGCAGGGAAACTGTTCTCATTTGGGATTGATAATGGCGTTTAGCAAACAAGGCATAAACACAAATTAAGTAAAGGAGCTAGAGTCCTTCAGGGATTTTGTTGCCCGCATTATTAAGTTACCGGTAGATAATGCTCCTTGTTACGCAACTCTATAGAGCAGAGTGACGATCCATCAGGTAAATTGCACCACTCCTGCATGCAGACAGAGACGCATTCACATTTACACGCTCAGACACACCCATACATATATATACATACTGCTCAGCCAAAGAGCAGCAGGGATACAGAAACCAGCCTGGCCACTCCAACGGCACACCTCCCTCAATTTGTAACACGTCAGCAATGAAGTATGCACTCATGCGCTCTCCCTGCATTTCCGAAGGACTAGCTGGTGTGAGACGCTCCCCGAAAAAAACTAAAACACCCGAATGTACCCACCGAGGCCGAAATGCCAAGTGTTGAATGGGGGACGAAAAGCAGGCGCTTGCATCTGAGCGGTTCCTGTGCCGTGTTTCGGCTGGATCCCATCAACACTGTTAACACATTCCATTACCAACAGCAGGGTCTTAGCTGCAGAGATTCGAGCCAAACACACAAGGAGCGAGGTGAGGGGGTCTCGCCTCCTCCTTGCTACGTCACTTTAACTAGTCTGAGGAGCCGACGCCCTACTGGGGAAGTTCTGTAGCATGTGCGGAGTAGTGGTTTAAGTGTCTGTCTTGTAACCGTAACATTAGTGGCATGGGAGTGGCGAGAGAGAGGTACTGAACTGGGTTTGTTTCAGAAAAAATCCAGCTGCATGGGCAGATATGAAATGGTATATAAGTGTCTGCTAAACAACGTATAAACAACTGTTTCTGAGTGCTGCAGCAAAGCACAGACTTGAACCCACAACCCCCTGTAGCATTTGTTGGCCTTTCCTTTCCCTTTCATATGGCTCCATGCCTGTCAATCAATATATAATTACAGAGTCTACGACTCTGACTGAAAGCATGCTCTTCAGATCAAACAAGAACCTGAGGGATCCTTGGACTGGCTTCGATAAACGAAATTGCGGAGCCGCATGAATAATACCCTGATATCTTGGATCTGATAATCTGAGGAACGTTTAAGTCAGCAATTATGATTGTCAGTTTGCTTTTAGAACGTATTCAAAGGAAGGCAGGCCCTGGAACAAGCCTCCGTCGTGGAACGTTTCATAATTACATTCAGTAAAATCCACAGCAATGCAAGCATGCTCCACATGGAGATCTGGTAACCTGGTACACCTTACCCATTTTATACAGCTGAATATTTCCCGTAGAAATGCGGGTTAAGCACCATAGTTCAACCTGAAATACAAACATTCCGTCAGTCCCTTTTGAAGATGATAAAATACTAAAGCTAAATGCTAGCATTGAATTTTCTTTGATCTTTTAGCTTTTAGCCAGATGACCTGCCAGACTGCTTTTCCATTCCAAAGAAGCTATAATGGGGGTCACCTTCGTGTTGCACTTTATTTTAACTCAGTTTCCTCTCTTGCCCCTTTAATATCATTTCTTGAATCCCTATTTGACAGGGGTTGAGGAAGCTGTCCAGGTGAACATTAAGGCGATTCTCTTCTGAACGCACACTAAGGCAGTGCAGGAGTCAAGGCTCACTAGCCGGGGGAGACACGAGGATCCCTGGCAGGTGAGGGATCCTGGGCCTTCACTGGTGGGGCCTTTCAGAGATCCCGGGCCTTCACTGGTGGGCCGCACCGTCGGACACTACAAACCGTGCCCTCGGAGTAATGACACAGCAACAGCAGTAGGGAGGTAAACCGGTTGGGTCCTTGTGTTATACGTAGCCAAAGGAACATTGGCTGTCCTGTAATCAGTTTTATTAGACACACTAATAAGGTTTCAGACGAATCCTAATTACCACAGATACTGCGGCCCTTCCAACAGTGACTGGAATTATGAGCCTGTGCTGAAGGGATTGAACTTTAATTAAATAAGTCATTCCCTTCGAGTTACTCCGCTTGCCAATTCAATCAAGTCTTCCTTGACATACAATTAGTCACACGGCAGCTGGATCGAATGAAATCGGCACTACTTCACTTTATATATAACTTATAACTATAACTGTTTTTTTTCCTGCCCTTTTTATTTGAGTCGTGACTTTTAAAGAATAAACGGCTAAATTTAAATCTGGTAATTCACTGTATGCCAAAGCTCAGCAAACAGAACAATTGCTCTTGAATGTAATGCAGAAAGTCGCACATGATGAAGCTCTCTATTTATAATCAGAAAACTGAACGGCCTGCTGTCCTCAATTTATAAACGTTTAAAATTTCCCATATCTGCATAAATCTGTGCTTTGTGCACAGAGAATCTTTCAAAGGTTGAGAGGTTTCCAGGCAAGCCAGAGGACCATTTAGACGTTTATTCGTGCCTCTTTAACATGCATTAGTGGGTGGAAAACTGGCTTAGGCGAGTTAAAGCGTTCCAGGCTTTGAAGCTTGTGTCTCATGGTAAGTGTCCCGAGTTCAAATGCTAACCAGGTCCAAGCTGGGAGGACTGTGGTGGAAATAAAAGGAATACAAACTGGGGGGGGCAGGGAAAGATGATATGGTTCCTGTGCCGTCTGGGAAGATTTGAGGGATGCAAATGAACAGGTGGCAAACAACACCTCACCTCATTGCGCTTGGTCACCCTGGTGTTGGGTGGGGTGGAAGGTTTGTAGCAGCAGAGCAGCATCTCCAAGATCCAGTCAGAGGAATGCAAAACAAAGTCAAAAAACAAAACAAAATGGGGATATAATCTTTTCTGGCCTGGCCTGGCCAGGCAAGGCAGGGTGTGTGTCCTCTGCCTGCCGGGATCGGCTTCGGCGTCCCCCGTGACCCTGAACATGATAAGCGGTTTTGGATGGATAGATGGATGGATGGATAATCTTTTCTTAAAACCCTGTTGGGAGGCATACCAAGTGGTTCAGCTGCTTAAGGCACTTGACCCAAGCACTGGATCTTCAACCAAAGTTAGAATTGGGATCATGTCACTGCCAGCTATGACCGGGAGTCATCCCAAATGTGCTGTTAGTGCATTGTTTAGTGATGGGGGGAGGATGGCGGTTCAGTAGTTCTCTCTGCTTCTCGCTAAACACCAACCCTTGGCCATGCTGGGCACCTGCTGGTTTGTAATGCAGCCAGGAGGGATATGCCTCTCCATGTGTTGAACCCCCTGTAAGGGCTGCATAGTGACTAGGGATGTCACCTGGACCAAAAAATGAGATTTGAACATTTGAACTAATTTGAACTAATTTGATTTGCATTACAACTAATACTGTTATCCTAAAGCTATGGTCTGCATCTGTACTAGCCACTTACTATGTCACACTACTGATTACAGATTAAGAGTCCCACTTTAAAAAAACACCTGGTGTTTCATGCCTGGTCTCTTTATTTACCAGCCCATCAGTAACGGTTTACCCCATCCATAGTTCTGTTTTTATAAATATTTAATAGAATCACGCCAATTGATTATATTAGGCCGGAAAACTAAACAATCCAAACTTTTAGTTCATGTGTAAACATCAGTTCTGAAAAACCTTGATGGAATCTTTACTTTACCTTATAGGAGCAGCCTTTTAGGCTATTTTCTTGCTACAATCTCTAAATCTTTTTTTTTTTTTTATAGCAGACCTCTGATCTTTTCGAAATCATATTAAAATACCATTTGAAGTTTAATTCTGAATGTGACGTCCCTAGTAGTGAACAATGGTTCGAAAGCCTGCATTGTCTTTCTGTCTGGCCGAGGGGAGCTGAGAGGTGATAGCCCAGTTTCCATCTGAAGTGAATGGAAATATGAAAATATGAAAAATTATTAGTGGTTAAAAATGATAAAAATAAAAAGCTTTCTCTCATTATTCTCTGCTGGTATTTGTAGCCCGTCATCGTAGGGTCACACGTCAACTTGGAAAACAAATGTCCCACTGCAGGGCTTTCTGGGACAAGAAAAATGTGTGACTGAATGTAAGGGGTTGCCAGGGAAACAGCACCGTGGAATATTTCATCGTTCTACGCCGGGCTACTGTTGTGACAAACCACCATTCAATGCGGAGGTTCAACTCCTGTGAGACTTTAAGCGCACAACATAACACTTTGAGGCCTAGTGGCTGGCGTTATGGTACCAATCCATATTACACCAGGACTTTTCGTGGAGCCGAATAAACCACAAAGAACCCAGCTTACTCAGGCGAACAGGCAGCAAGGGTCTGGCAAGAAGAGCACAGACAATGTCTGATCATCAGTCACCACAAGAGCCATCTTCATCAGAACCACAAGTCTACTATTATGTGGCCATCACATGTTAAATTGGGGTAGTTGTTTGGTGAGGTACGTAATGATTGGTTGTACAGCAACCTCACTCTAGAGAAATTGGTTTCATAAAAAAAGAGAAAGCAACCATTTTCACCAGCAGCGTAGCCTCTGGAAAATGGCCTTGGGTACATCGGTAAGCATGGCCATTAATGATGAAACCAGATGCATAAATCTTTGGATTGATGTGGATTGCTACATCATGTTACCATGTGCTGAGAGGCAAATAGACGAAAGGAAAATAATCCTTTTCTTTAGACACAGAAGCTGTGTGCTATTCACACATGCTTTCTTTCTGACATTTTGCTGCACATTTAGCAATTTAGGCGACAAAATGACCCTCTGTAGCATGCTTGGGCATGCCCAGTCCAGGGGTGGGAAGACAGAGAGAGATGGCCATTGTGGTGACACCATTTATTAGGCATTCTCTCACTCAACCAAACACAACAAAACAAAGGATTTTCCAGTCTACCCTCTCCTCTGAAATGAGTCTTTGATTGTTTGCACCTGAATACAATTACCATCAATGGAACCACACTCCTGGCGTGCTACCCCTTCAGAAGGCTGTGGCTCCCGGCTGTGTGCCACACCCTCCTTTCCAAAATAATATCTTTGTGGGTATATCACGGATCGATGGACATGAGTTTTCAGACCACAAATAAACCTATTGTGAGTTATCCGGTCACTACTAAACCCATTGCAAAAGAAGAATTTAGGTCCCCGCTGGCTGCCAGGATGTTGGAACGGTGTGGATCTTGAGAGCAAGCACTTCCCTCAGTCTTTTTTAAAAATCAGGATTGTTTTTGAGTGGTGAGTGGTGCTGTTACTGAGTCTGTTTGCCAACAAAGGATGGCAAGTGCGTCCAGAACACGACTTACAAGGACCCTCTCCTAAGAAAACCATATCAGCAACAACACAAATGATGAGCAGGTGCTTTTTATGCAGACCGTTCCATCCCACCACGGTTGTTTTTCTTTTGGTACCGCACTGAGCATTTTGACTAATAAAATAGCAAAATTACAGCTTAGAGTGGGTTAAATACAATTAACTTATTTTTAATTCCTTATTTTTTTCCAATCTTGCTGAAACAACGTACGTTTACGCTAATTATGGCCGTTGGCAGACGCCCTGCAGTATTGTACCTGAGTGCTAGACCCAGTAGGCTCTCTGACCACAAAAGGTTGTCCAATATGATTTATAATGTTGAGAAATGCTATTTTTGTCTAAAAAAGATTTTTAAGAGTAAAAGAGCTTTTTTTAAAAGAAAGCAATTACGACATTATTATTTTAATAACTCTAATTCAGATCAGTCTTGTCAATTAGGGTTATTCTAACGTCAAAATAACACAATAGCACATCATTATTCGCAGCTGTGTAAAAGATAAACATCTGACCTGTAAAACTATCCTCAATTGTATTGACTGAAATAATAAAGGGCTGGGGCGACGCGTTAACGTAATCGATTACGGAAATAAATCGATTAGCAAAACTTGCGTCGACGCGTCGCAATGACGTAAAATGGCTTGCACCGGAGAACAATCTGCTACAATCTCGCACAAGATCGTCGAAAGTGTGGGAGTATTTTAGAAAGAAATCAAATAATTTGGTGCACCGTATACTGGGCAAAATAGAAATCTTATATCACTGCAGTAAAACTGCTATGCTGGGGCGCCTGAAGCGACAGCATCCCGGAGCGCACGCAGACGGCAGCAAGACAGCCCCGTAAATTCTAGTCTAGTTTACTTTTTTGCCCCCACCCAAGCATTGTATATTAGGATTATCAACACGCGGAACGTGTTAGTAGTACTAGTTGTAGTTAGTAGTAGTCACTTAAAATTGATTTTCTAAATGTTTCTATATCGCCCCCATGTTATAATTAATTTCTGCACCGCTGCTAACGTAACGTTACACCATGCGCCATCAAACGTTATTCGGCCGTTTAACCTTTTCTGTTTAGTTTAACGGCCATGTATGAGTGAGATGGCTTAAACAAACGTTAAAGACTGTTGTTACAGTCTGTAAATCGTTTCAGTTATTTTCCTTGCCTCACACTGACGCAAAAACACATTTGCCAGTGATTATGCATATTACTCCGGTGACTAAATAAATCCATGTCATAACCATTTTTAACTTTTTTGATCAGGCATCTGACAAATAGGGTCTTAATAATAATAATATTATCATAACATAGCGTGGAAATTAGACCAATTATAAAATATGACACTACTATCATTATTCTAATGTGCTTTATGTGTCTCTTTTTCAGGATAAGGCAAAGCAGTGATTTAATTCAGATTACAGTTTTAGTTATTCCTTATTAGAAAAAATGTAACAAAAATTGCAGTAATTTAATTTACTGTAAGATGATTTTATGTTTGTGTCCTGAAAGTGGCTAGAATTTTAATTTAGGGTAGCAGGTTTCTCTGACTACATTTACCGAGAGTCTGAGGTAATTTTTTAATTAAAAATTTTTTTTAAAACAATGTTTTTAAATTTTAAATAAAATCTTAAAATATTACTTTTTTATATTTATTTTGATTAAATTAAGCGGTATATTAATAGAAAAATTATCGCAAGACTAATCGTTGAATTAGTCGTTAGACTAATTGGAAAAATTATAGTTAAATTAATCGCTAGAAAAATAATCGTTAGGTGCAGCCCTAACACAGCCCCTATTTATTTCTGAAAATAGCAGTGAAATGAATACACGAAGCAAAAGCGCTTCATAACGTTTAACAGTTGGCTATGGACTCAGAGATAAGCAAGAGCTGTCACACTAAAGGAAATGTGCTTCCTCAGTGGGAATATTGGAGAGATATTTGACAGACGTCCAATATACAGTCTGCAATATTGCCAGTTATGACTCTTGCCCTTCGCCGCCTGCATTCTGACAACCCCCTGACAAAGGCTAAGATCTCATTAGAGGAGGCCTGTAATCAGCATTAAACTAGATCTGCTGCACAATTACGCCCTAATTGGAGTTATCTGGGGACAATGCAGGGGTGACACAGAGAACGGTAACCCACATACATGCGCTCACACACACACGCACACACTTTATGTGCTGACACAAACACAGAAGAACATGCGCAACAAGTGTATTACACCTCCTGTCATAGCAACAGCTTAACTTATTCATGCCAGGAACAGACAGCGATCAACGGAAAACAAGAGCATCTTTATCAGCTGTGCAACTGCCGCGTGACTGATTTAGCTTCAATGCAAGCCTTTCCCTAGGTGTGCATTGTAACAGGCTATAGAGGGCATAGTGAGGACTAGTGGACTGCACCTAATCTATCAGAGAAAGGGGCTATGCAATTGAAATGCTGTTTAAAGGCCTCAATTCATGTTATATCAAACTTTGGATGCAGCATTAACTCTCCCTTTCCACTTACATGTGGTTAAATGTATTTCCAAAGAAAAGTGGCTGGACTGCATCTCTCCCCAGAACTGCACACGAGTTCCATAAATTACAGAAGCATCTTTTGATTGGTTGAACATTTAACACGTGGTAATGAGCTAGTACCACGTGTAAAGTTGCTGACACTTTTGTCACTGTTCACCGCTAGCTATGCCCCGGCCAAACGGTCAACATCTATAAAAATGGTGCAATAAAAGTGTACCAACTCCTTAAATAGTTTCTTAGTTTTTAATTAGTTCTTCAGTCGCGTTGTTCTGTTTCTATCTTGTGGATTGTGGCCGCTTGAAATGTGCCAAGCCTCGCACGTTGCAAAATCTATGTTCTCTCAATTGATTGGGACATTACCAAATTTAATTTCAGAGGTGGTACTATACAGCGGAAGCGAACAAAATTAGGATTTTTAAAGTAACGTGAATTAACGACTCGTTTTGACAATTTTGAATGTAGTTGTGTGAGTATAGTCTGTCTGACTCCTCCACGCCAGCAATGAATAAGAGGTCGAATACTCCGGCAGTTATTCTAGCAATTATGGGTAATATCTTGACCCCGACTTCTGTCATCTTGTGGATCTTCATCAAACAGCAGCAGGAGCTGGATGAGCAACCTCTGCCATGATCGTTCAAATCTGCACTGACACTAAATGCCAATCAAAATAGGCTCATTAATATTCACGAGGGGAGGTACATAGCCACTCAAGCAAGGTTCGGGTGAGCAAAACGGTGATAAAAAAAGCTTGTAAAACCACTTAATGACAAATTACATTTTCCATATTTGAAATTTGTGAACATAATTTTTTTTAATTCAAATTAAAACCATTACATAACTCCTTTAACTGAACAAAAGATTGGGCTTGTGCAACGAACGCCGTGACTGCCACACCAGAAGCTCATGTACCCCACCCGGGGTGATGTGGGAATGTAGATGCAAAGATAGGTGTTCAAAAGCAGATTCCATAAGTAAATAAAAACTGAAAAAAAGCACAAATTTATATTCTTAACTTGTTACAGAAATTTCTCAGGGAAAGCACTGAACCATGAACCTTGCCCTTTAGGGGCACCAATGGAATCTCTGCTCATTGAGGAGCTTTACCTTGCTCTGGAGTAACTCAGCAAGTTGCCCAGTTCCGTGGCTGAGAGAGCTCTCAGTTAGGTCCACGTTTTCCCCAGTCCTGCTAAGTAAGGGTCGACTTTTGTATAGTGTCTCTCTACCAGCATGCGACCATAAAATGACCAAAGCAAGAGAAAGTATGACGAATCCCTATATCCAGAACAGCGGAGTACTTTGTTTTATTATAAAGGACTAATCTTCAAAATACAGGAGTGTGCTGTCTGGGCAAGGACAGCTTCCATCGAACTGTGTGTATACAGAGGCCTTATCATTTCAATTGAAGAATGTCAAATGGCATCTGTAATAGATGGTTATTTGGTCACAACTTGCAGCCCAGCCGCAGTTCAATTCCGTGGCAACCCCAAGCATTTATAGCAGGCAATTAGAAAAGAGATTAAACTGCAGGGCCCGTTATTTATCAGCACAGAGAGTGTGCACGCAATCCAAACGTTTGTAATGCGCCTGACCCACATTCGTCAGCGATTAAATTCCTTACCGGTGCGATGTTATCAGAGGAACTTTAGGAATGAATTTAGCACCGCTGCCACTGCTACTGATACCCCAGAGCGTGAAGGCTAGCATGCGACAAAGTTAAGCAATTCCCTCATTACAAAATCCTCAAAGACGCATTTATACCTTTAGTACCTGATTTGTGGTGTGCCAAATTGTTTAATTGTGGTATTAAAGGTCAGTACCATGGAGACTGCAAGGTTGAGACACCCCTTTGGAAACCAGACAACCAATTGCAAGGGACGTCCTACTGACCACTTTCCCCGGCCAGAGCAGTGGATTACAAGCCCGACCCAAAGGAAGAGGTGCGGCCTCTCGTTGCACATGGAGGTGGCACGGATACAAAATAGAGGAGCAACAAGGCTTTTCTTTACTAAGCACTGGCTTATTGTTTCTGAGAGGGGGAAGAGCTCTCTAGACTAGGACCCCCCCCCTTCTCCTTCACACCACTTGGGACAATATGCCACCTCCTCAACAGCTCAGGGGAGGACAGAATACCTGCTCTCACAGGAAGCCCCAGTACCAGGAGTAGCAGGAGGCCACTCTAGCCTGATCATCCGCTGACCAAGCTAGTAACTTGTGACTGACTCTTACTGGAGGGGCTGACCTAAAGAAGCATCCACTTTCCAATCAGATTAGTTGGCCAGGATCTTCTTTTGTTGAATACACTTGTCACTGCCTATGTCTCGGACTGGGCTGCATTGTAGTTGTAGCTGTAAATCCACTGCAATATGCTTAAGGGACTGATTCATTTCAAAACACTTTCAGCACTGAGACGTCACATTATAAAGAAAATAAAGTTAATTCACACTGCATATTCATTGAGTTTCAAATTGCACAGAAAGTAAAGTATGTGCTGCTATAATTCAAACCTAATTCAATAAAAATTAAGATGCAGCACAGAATACCTACAGATAGCGTGGTAGCTAAGGAACTGTATCTGTGACCAAGTGCAGCAAAGGAACTGCAGAACTTTACACTCTTGAGCAAAATACATAGCTTCAGTAAAAATAGGGCAGCATGCAAAGTTATGAGCTATGCAAATCTTCCTGGATAAGAGTGTCCCCTAAGCAAATAATATATCATGCAGGCATTAAAGCAAATTTTACACAGATACGCCAATGACGTCGGTCCCCAGGGCAACACAAGAAACACCTGCTGATTCACTGCATATGTAGGCATACATCCATCCGGGACCCCAGGCCTGGGCGTCTGTGGGTCGTTAAGCAGACTCGACCTGATATGGAGCCCTGAGCCCAGGGGAAAGCACACACGGTCTTGGTGGGGATCCACCACTGGCTGACGCTTTGAGCGCAGCTTCAAGAAGTACCTACACATACATGCACCGCAGGTTGCTAGTCCCATTCTAGCAGCACGCCCCCGCTCCGCCAGAGCACTGGTTTCATGCTGAGGCTGGGCAGTCCTGGAGTCTGGTCAGCTCTCTTCCTCCGACTTCGGGATAACATATGGCCTCTTCCCTCAGCTACCCAGGGTGCCTGAAACCCTGCTCGGCAATGTTCTCTTTAAGTTGCACGTGTGCACAAACTATTATGCTGGAATTGGGCCTCAAACAAGTTCTACCTTCAAAGATGTTAGGCTTTCAGAAATTAGTTAGAGACAAACACAACTGACATTTCAGATCGGTATCAAAAACGCCATTTTCAACATAAAATACACATTGAAGTTGTTAAAACCCTGCAAAATTGAAAGCATGGAATGGGAGTAAATATTATTTTTTTCGAGTTGACTGCTCACCCAAAGCAAATCATGAAAATATTTGTTTAGAAATGATCATGGACAAGTTGCAATATTTTAATGGTGTGTTAGTCATCGAGTGTGCCCACCTTTCAGAACACAAATTCAGGCTCCATTGTAACATATTATTTTCTTAAAACAAAAACAAAACAAACCCTAAAAGGAAGCACAGGGTGTCCTGTGAAGTTTAACAATAATCCGTGCAGGGATTGATAAAATCTGTTTTACTGTGTTTAGCATTCCTAGCTGAGCGCTCTCATAACAAACAGGGAGACCTGCGGACAGTCTTTATAGACAAGATAGAAATACTATTATTGGACAATGATTGCCATTTCCCAAATCGGTAATACTAAGCTTTCTATTGAAAAATAACAAGTAATCTTTTGTGGGTAAAATGGCTCTAAAATATATTATATAGTAGAAAAAAACAAGTTTAATCTCTGCCAAATATCTTCTTGCAATGTAAAGATTGTTGTAAGTTATTTATAATATTGCTTTTGGCCACAATGGATCACTAAATAATAATACTGAGTTAAATACACCAGCTAATAGGGATAAATAATAGGTAAAATACCCAATACACCTTGGCATCACTTTGGGGGAAAAATAAACTACAATATATTATATAAAACAAATTATAACAGATAGATAAACGCATCAAACACATTTTATTCACATGTTGATGAATGCCAGTGTGAAATTTTGGCTTTCTATGGGCCTTTGAAATGGACATGTTGCATGTAATCCACAAAATGATGATTTTTGTTTTCTTTTAAATTATTTCTGAATTTTTTTCTTTCATACAAAATAGTTTGAAAAGCAATGCTATTCATTATTAATGGTAAAAAATATCTTCTTCACTTTAAGCCCTCAAACAAGTTTGTGGAGATATTTAGACTTGAATAACGTAAGAAAAGTAAGAAAAAATACACATTTTTAGTACTTTATACTGTTAGAAATTGTCAGAACAGAATATCCACCATCAAAAAATGATACTTCAAGACACATTTGACTTAGCTTAGTATGTGTAAAAATACCCTTTTATCCATTTCCCCAGAGCAGTTACAACACAAAATTAATTTGCATATATATATATTTTTTTTTTTTTTTGTTCAAAAGACATACATTGCCTATAAATCTTCTGTCGCTTAAAAAGGGTTGCCCTTGCTTCACAAATTTCTGTTTAGCAGGCACCATAACTTACACAGTTGCATCAGTGGCATAGAGAGAATGTGTTTCAACGTAGTCCATCATCAACCCACATAACTGTCCCAAACTGCCAACAAGTTTAGAGGTTGTTGCAGGACTAAATAAATAAAAACTACAGGGGCCATGTTTCACATAAAATCAGCCAGGTGAGGCTGAATCTTACATCTACTATCAAAGTTTACGGCGTGAAGGGTAATGATTTCTACAGCCCAAGTTTACAGTGCAAACGTTCAGCCTGCTTAAAGCAAGACTGCATTTCAATCCCGGAGTTTATTCTTCAGTGCAAAGTACGGCCAGAGGCGGTTAGACTGGTTTTGCGACAGACATAAATTTTATTGGCAGAAACTGTGGTTTTTGATTGATGTTCTACGCCCGGACTTAGGGTAAAACAAACAGAGATTCATCACTCTATTCCGAACAAGCAGAGGTGTGTCATGTTTGACATGCCTGCTTAAATTCTGGAACGCAAATAACACCAAAGTTCTCTGACCGGTACATCAGGTATAAATTATGTACATGTGAAGGCCTGCCTCTTTCTAGGTCAATTCCACCTCGATCGTAACGTATTAAGTTGTCAGGAGCACTGTAATCAAAGCTTCTGGGACAAGAAAAAGAAATCAGAAATCATGGCCAAAAAAAGAATGGCATAAAAAAACCCTACGCTGGTCTGAAGGAATGAAGTTCGTTTGAAGAAGTTGTCGTGCCGTGAAACAGTATTTCGTCATTTTTATGCATAGCAGAAGACACACATGGAAAAAAAAACAAAAAAAAAACTGCATGACATTTTTTTGGGAAGGACAAAGACAGAAGACAAAAAAAATGGATCTCACGCGACTGAACCCCGTTGATTTAACACACATGGTGGCTGGATTTCAAGCAGCTGCTGGAGTTTCCTTTGATTGTTGTTAAATTCCTCCCCAACAACTGCGTCACATTGCGGATAATTATTGTACTTCATGATTACAGCCAAGCTTTTTCAAATCATAACAGCTTAAAATGCAAGTTAAAAGCGAAGAGAAAAGATATTGATCTGAAATATTCATTTCATGCGTTTATGTTGTCCCAACGTGACACGTGGCGGCAATTTGGTACACCCAGTTGTCAGAGATGCAGTTGCATTATACTGTTTGGCAAACCATACAACAATTCAGATCTTAAAAGATCTCTATAAAACTGTTTGTCTGTCTCAGCATCCTATTGCCAAGGCTATCCTATGCTATGTCTAGCTCAGTGACACGCAGGAAAGGCACATCTGAAGAAAGGCAACGTTTTATTTTGTATGTCTTGCTGCTATGCTAACTGAACCTGAAGTAAACTCCTGCAGGTAATTGCATGAATGGGATCACCATACGAGTGATGACTACAGTAGCATGGCACCCGTGACATTTTTGGTGAGGTCCGGTACAGGGGCAGTGTGCTGAACACTGTCAACCTACATGGGGGGTTTCCATTACCAGAGAATGAAGTCAAAATCCAGAGTCTTACTCCACTTCAAATGAACTGAATCGTTACTGTCAATCGTAGAAAAAAAACTCCCTCTATGAAGAGTGGTTTAGACTCCATTATCTGCCAAGTGGAGCATACCAACACTCGCTTTCCATTATAGCTGCAGTGGTTGCTAAACCAAAGGGGACGACAAACATGATGAGCTCTGACCTACTGTAGAAGGAGCAATCCAACTTGCCAGAATCAAAATGGATTCTTAAATACATTTTGGGGGGGGGGGGGGGGGGGGAGTTTTTTTGTTTTTTTTTTATATTTTTTTAGATTTTATTAATTTTTTAAATTATTTTTTTTTTTTAATATATTATTATAAAATAAAAAAAAATAAAATATATAAATATAAAAAAAAAATAAAAAAAAATATATATAATAAAATATATTAATAAAAATTATTAAATATTTTTTTTTTTTTTTTTTATATATAAAAAAATAAAAAAA
>JAOYSI010011923.1:0-77919 GCA_025775065.1 Hiodon alosoides | reverse complement strand
ATAAATTGGACCAGTCCTTTAGGAAATGACCCTATTCCAGGAGCTGTGAGTTCTGCCATCAGTTCAAGAATCTTATACATTTGTATCATTTGTGCATGTGAATTCTAGTGTCTGACACATTTTGTCAAATTTCCAATGCCTTGCATTTGCAAGAATATTTTAAATATTCTGTCAAGTCCCCTTCCAGCAAAATAACTTTCCTTGCATTAAAGCTTTACCCTGATGGGAAAGTAAATGGTTTAGGCGGCGGGGGCGGGAATTCAGTATGTTTATGACTGCATGGACCGCACTTCAGCTGGTCTCATTGCTTACCCAGCACATTTATCTGTTGACTAGTTCAAGGTCTCCTCTATGGAGGCTCACTCCAACAGCTCCTCAGTTTAGCACTCCTTGTAATGAAAGCCCCTGCCTGCAATTGTTGGTCTCAGCCTGTATTGATTCTCCTGTAATTAAGTTTGTTTCTTAGAGAATGACAGCGTGTATTTATCTGAGCCGAGGAGAAGAGCTGGGGAGATTACTTGCTCAGGAAAAAACATAATTAAGTATACTCAGATATGAGATTCACAATGCAATTTACACGTAATTTCACAGTGTACAATTGAAATGTCTAACAGTTATACAAGACATGGCCTTCTTTCTAAGTTCCAGTCCTTCTGGTTCAGAAAGGTCCAATCTACATTCTGTCATAGAAACAGTTTTTTCAGTTTACCTTTACTTTTTCATAGTTGTATTTTAACCTCCCTTTGTCTCCTTCCACTATAGGTCAGGATTGAGCTCTGCTCAATGCCCTATCTCAACAGGCAGCAGGTGTAATACAGGACAGCAGCCAGGGGGATTTGGTTGGTATTGTTTTCCCCACCCCCAGGTAATGCAGGTCTGATTCCCCATCACCAGCATGGCCAGAACATACAGAGTTGCTGCCTGCCATCCTTGTGTTGTTCCTCTGTTTCTATGGGAAACAATTCCTTCCTGACGTTTGTCTCCCTCAGCTTCCCCTCTAGAGAATGTTCATTGGGTCCATTCCTTAAATTATATTCTTATATTTGTTTTCACTAATTGCCATGGATAAAAAAACGTATCCATGCTTATCCGTTCCTCAGTTAAAACAGTGGGTTTATGATATATTAGCCAGTTTGCCTATAAGGCATTTCAATTCTCATTCAAACCATGAATAGCCTTAGGTCATCCACACCTTAACATTGCCAATATACCATATACAGGCCCATCGAATGATTTGCATATTTGCTCATCAGTAATAATCTCACACACGCACGCACACGCGCGGACATTAGCATTAAGCTCTCAGACCAGTGGGGTAAAGCACTGTACCAGATTTATTCTGATTTTCCATGGCAGAAAGGTTTCACTATATCCAAGAAATTCGAATTAATTTGTAAGATTTCTATTGCATTATTTCTGTGTTTCTGTTTTTGTGTTGCTCTTCATCATTTGTACATGTGGCAGCATTCATTTCCTGCCTATATTTTGATGTCATTTAGCCCAGGATGTACAGATGTTGGTCAGAGCAGTTTATTGAGTGAAATGATCGTCATGAAGGGTGTAAGGAAACATTGTTTCGTAAACGATTGTGCGAGCCCAGCCCCGAAGCTGCTCTTAGCTCCATGGATGTCTGATATAGGCATGGTAAACACCCCCTCCACCCCCCACTCTCTGTATTCTTTCAGCTTCGAAGCATTCAATAGACCCCGGGGAAACATGACAGGAGTAAAAACACACTGCATTATGAACAAGGGCACTGAATAGAATACAGTGTGCAGTCCAGGATATTTGATAGCACGACCAAATAATACACATTACATTTGTTTAGGTATCATTTCTATAACAACGAAAGCTGATTAACCCTAATGTAATAATTTGCCAGGAAGAGATTAGACTGGCCATATCGATGCTAGGATACTGGCGTCTCGCTGTATCAGTGGTTTGACCTTATCCTATAGCCTTCTGTCTTTCGACAAGCAGCTGATGAGTGATGTGTGAGACATCACATCTCGTGTGCAATCATCCATTTGCACCAGCGGGAGAAATCCACAGCAGGATTTCCACTGATTACTTATAACGCGCTCATTTTGTAATGGTGCCGAACAGCCTATATTTTAGTGAGTAATTATAAAGAAACACAGCTTAAAGGGTCCACATTGCCCACATTGGCATAATATGCTAGACTGATTCTTTATCAATTTAGGACATGTCACGGCCAAAAGAAACCTGAACATGTAATTATTCTCAGGAATTTAATTTACTATATTTGAAAAAGCTTCGAAAAACCGCAAAACATTTTAAACAACAATGGAAGTATGACAACTATCGCCAGCACTAGCACACATCAGTGCAAATCATTTACTCAATTCACAGCTAAAATAGGCAGTTTCTGGTCTGTGCTAGAAATCAAGAGTAATTGCATTAATCGGATAAAGGATAAACATCGCTGTGTTGACTGGAGATTTTGTCAGGCAATGGCAGCAGTTTGTGCTTTGTGCTGTTGAAGGAACATGACGTCTTAGTGAACTATATAAAATTAATCTAGTTTATTGGCTATACTTTTTTTTAGGTTAGAACTTTAAACAGCCTAAGTGAGTTATAGCTTCCTTTTAACACTTTGTTGGAGGTGGCAGTGATGTTGAGTCACACGCCTGCTGCATGTATCTCTGTCTCAAATGAAAATGTCTCAAATAAAAATCTATAGACACATTGAACACAAAAAAATAAGGATATTGATATAAAAAGCATTAACAAGAAAAAATTTTAATTTGAATATCAGTTCCCCAAATCTGTGCAGATGTGGATACTTATCGCACCACGAAACAATATCCCAAACGCCTTTTGGTTTTCCCAAATATATAACTGACTGCATCTTTTACAAGAAATAATTCATTTTTATATGCACAATGAATCTGTACAGAAAACATTTCTAAATACTTTCTATATACATTTTTAAAACTTTAAATCCTCCTCTGTTGAAATAAGAGGCCCCGAATCCTCCTGACAGATTCACCAATCTCCATGGCGTATGTCAAAGGGAGTTATTTACTGTATTTTTTTGTAATTAATTATATACATCATCATCTGATCATAACAGATCTTTACATCTGATTACTGCAACCTTTTTTTCAGCTCTTGTAAACCCAAATTTTCCGTGCAAGTTGTGAAGCCTGCATAGTGGAGAACAGACGGATGGCATGTAGGCGACTTAGATTGAAGGAGACTGATAGTACTTCCTCACTCTCACCTATGTGTGGTGGTAGGAGTTGTGGCGAAGACCATTTCCACAATTGCCAATTCCGAAGTGGGCAATAATTGACAATTTAAAATTTAAATTGTCAATTAACAAAAAAATAATCTGGAGTGAAAAACATAACATTTCAGTGCACTTTAGGTGTAACATTAAGGTAAACAACTACAGTACTGGCGTTCACATGTTTAATGGTAACATTGTTATGTCTTTCTTTTCTATTGATAGAAATGGGTGTAAAAAAGAATCTGATAAAAACTGGAAACTGGAATTGAAATGCATCCTTTGAATGTGTAATTACCTCTGACTGTCTAAGGTTTGTTAAATTTTATGTATCTTTGTATGTATGTATGATAATCCATATGTACTATTTGCCTTCGTACCAATGGATGCCCTGACACCACTGTCACTTAACACCACTGTTTGAGCATAAAGACTTTTAACCTATGTCATAGAAGCATGTTCACAGCGATTATCTCAACCTTTGTCTGTCCACTGTCATACTGGAGCAAAATGTAATGCCATCGTGTATGGGGGGGATTGCTGGATTATTCATCTCTGTCAACAGGAAGCATCTGGAAACTAAAAGAGGAACTAAATTATGCATTTAGTAACTCAATACAGAGAAAATATACCAGATTTAGCTCAAGTTTATTGAGTTCATGTCATTTCTTCGATTTGGCTTGATATTTCTGTTGCTGTGAATTGATCTTAATGCATTCATTTGCATACTAGAAAGCCCAGTTAACAAATGACAACGAGACTGACGCTATAATGCAAGTTGTACTACACTGACAGTAATACATATCTTTATCTATAACTTCTTGCATGCATTCTCCCGTTTTTTGGCTTCATCGTAAAATTTCCGTGGGCATGAGTACACTGTTCACACAGAGCTGTCAGCATTAATCTTTTTCCCCCAGTGAGTCTGATAATCATGCATGAGGCAATACCTTGAGAGCATTTGGAAGAAGCAACATGGCTCTGTGTGATTACACTCCAGCTTTTAGCCGAAAGCCTCTCTGCCATTGTCTGTGTGAGTATTCTGGTCAAATACTCACTAAACCAAGATCTTTTCACTATAGTCCATTTATAGGCATGGTAAAACAACAAAAATTATTTTAGTTCAAATGACTTCTTATATTATACTAAATATTTATAAATGCAAGATTTTATTTGTTAGTTGCTAAGGAATTGTATGATATATGAAATGCCTATCTATGTTACTTCTTGCTCAGGGTGACTCATAGTTTGATACAACACTACCACCACATAATTAGTGACCAGTCTAATGCACAAACTGCGTTCCATTTTCTTACATGTAAGATTAAATTTGATTTAATTTTTGTTTAATGAAAAAACAAAACCTAAATGTTAGCAGGAGAGCAACTGTCGAAAATTTCCTCTTAAATGTATAAATGTACATTTCAGTTGTGTGCTTTTGATTTAAGTAGCATTTGAATAATGCAAATGTTGATAATTTATTAATGTAATATGTAATTACACATTTTTGGAATTTGTTGAATTCAGAATTTTCCTCACACTCTCCATATAAATGTTTTCATTCAAGCTGTTATGGGAAAATGAGAGCTAGACCATTATTATTATTCACCAGCAATTGCAAGAATGTGTCTTAGTACCATGAATGTTCAAATATCCCATCCAACATTTATAAAACAGTAAAAACATATTTGACAACCCAAACATAATTGCTAGCTATTCAAAAGAAAAGGAAAATTGTTTCAATGTAGATTCAGCTATGGTAATTGTTTTTTGTGATTTCCCCAAATCCATGTTTGACTCAGACGTATTGCCATCACAATTTGTTTAAACATTGCACATATCTGTAGTGCACTATGATTAGATACAAGAGGCTGTTGTCATAAAAAGCATGCATGTCATTTAAACAGATAGACCTTTATTTTCAAGGTGTGCCTACGTGAACCATTTTACGTACATAAACCAGAAACAAACATGCTCAGATTTGTGTTAATAATGTATAGTTTTTATTTATTCTCCCTAAATATTTTCTTGAAGTACGATATTTTAACTTTACAAACTGAAGAGACCTCTGACAAAGCAAAAGTGTAGTCGTTTTTTGTTTTTTATTTGTAAGCTGTTAGTGTCGCGGGGCACGTGAAAAATGCCCAAAACTTACTTTTCACACAATTTAAAAACCGTAACATTTTAGAATCTACGCTTTTTTGTTTTCTGATGCACATTCTGCTCGTGAGATCAGGAGGATAGGAGTGGTGCAGAGCTCAGTCTGAATGTCCAGCTGGTCACAGTTGCCATCTGTTCCACAGCTCCACTCTCCCTACGAGGAAGGTTGCAGATTCAGGCCAGGACATCTGGATGCATGCCGACTCTCTTTAACATACATTCCGCCTCGGTGTTTTCATCTACAAAATACATATGCACACATGTATATGTTTGTATGTCTATGTGTGTGTGTGTGTGTGTGTGTGTGTGTGTGTGTGTGTGTTTGTGTGCTTGCGTGTGTATATCTTTTTACATAAGCTGCAAATGTCTTCCTCAGTATTTCCACATTTACCTCAAAGAAATGAGAAATGGAGCACAGTGAAGCATTTGGTGATGTAACATACTGCATGACAAAATAGGCAAGCAAGATTTCAGGTCAATTTGAAATGGTTACAGAAACATAGACAGTGCACCGGGGAATAAAAAAAAAAAAAAAAAGGATCAGTAAGAAAGTCTTGGAATGTGAATAAATTCTATCGTAATGGATCATCTTAGTCTCCGTAAATGTCCATCAGCATCTTATCAGCTTGTTATTATTGTATTAAAGTTGTGGTCTGCTCTTTTTCCAGTTTCCCGTTGTCATTCCAATTAAAGGAAATATACATGTCTCAGTTATTGTGATTTTGATTTCCTTTTTTTATCCAGAATCATACAAAACCTCAATCCAAACTGTTTATTTCTATAGTAAAAATAAATTATTTCTGTTTATTACTAGTACTAAGATATGAACCAATATAATGCACATTTGAACTATTGTTCTTTATTTTTTCACATGGTAGCTTTACCCTGAACCTAAATTTTAAATTATGGAGAATAATATTTATAGTATAAAAAATTCATGATTTTATGTCTGCTTTAGTGTGTGGAAATTGCAATTCTATCACTTTGAAATGTAATCTGCTCCTCTTGCCATATATGTGCTTCTCAATGAAAGCTAATGAAAAATCTCTTCCTCTGTTAATTTCTGTTGTTTTGATGTTAGTTGAAGTGTGTTTAAATCTTTGTTTCTATGGCAACTTGACAGGGAGACCAATGAGATGCCTGTAGCATACAGAAACATTTTAAATTTAAATTCATGATGATTCAAATGCATGTAAAACACACATATATTTTCAAACAATATGTTACATTCTTCCCCACTTACTTTACACATAATTTGTGTGCTTATACAAAAAATGTATTTAATGAAAACTGAAAACAACAAAAAATAAAAATAAAATCAGTCACCGAAATGAAATCAAGAATAATGTATCGAGTGTCGTCTATGTTCTTGTGATAATTATAAGCACAACGGTACAATGTGTTTGGTACTTGAAAAGGACAAAATGTTAATGATTATATATTATAGTTTTTCAGAAAATAGAACATATTAGACCAATTTAAATATGCTCTATAAAAGTTTAATTTAATAATTTAATTTAAAAATATATTCAGTGTAATAATTGCAGGATAGAAAATGTTGCCTTCATATATTTGAAGCTCTAGGGCACATATTCTTATTTGGAAGAAATGTATTCCCTCCAAAACGTTCTTCCAAGTAGTTCTAAGCTCTTCCTAAAGCATCCATACACAAATTAAAAATGGATCAACTTACCCATGAGCACATTATAAAACATTAATATTCATTTGTGTTATAATTACAGGACAAAAATGACTGAAAGAAATTTAACATTCATTTAACATCTCAGTGAGGTTTTTAGACAAACTAGGTTTTGTTTTATTTATATTTTTTATGAAACATTCAATTAATTGTAATTCTATCCATGTTATAATTATTCTAAAATTAAAGTGACGTACACTCTTTATGGTTGTCAATCAGTAAATTGTTTTCTAAATAACATAGAATAAGCTTAGATGGCATTTTCCAGTGTTTTAATTGCCTGCTGTGACATAATTATTCTGACATTTCAGAATCTTTTCAACATCCGGAATTAAGTATTTGGACATCCCACTGAGTTCCCAATGAGGAAACTCTCTAGGCCTATTCTGTCTTATAAAATATCACTTAGATTCATAATTTAATGACAAGGAAGTTTTCTTAAATTATATATGCACAACAATTTCTATAAATGTGTTACATTTATTTTGCTTATGATAATGCATTTTTCCACACATTCCAAAAAAGAAAAACTTTTACTTTTAATTGGTTTTACCCATAATCACTAAAACAGATACACTCAAAGAAATAGCAGGATACATAATAAATATGCACACAGATATAATATGTAGATATTTTCATTGGTTTTACTGAATTTATTTCAAGGAAATATTTTCATTGGTTTTATTGAATTATTTTAAATATTTCTGAGGACCAAATAAATCATCCTCATAGGAAAGGTGCAAGCAAGATAAAACCCGATTCAGTTCACCTTTATTCTTGGTTCTGAAACAACCCCGAGTATGTCTGATAAGACTCCTCTATACATTCAAGCTATTGCCTCACATCACCATAACAACCAGACAGCCTCTGTTGTGAGTGACACTAGGCAACCTAATCAAAGAAATCTTTTCACAAGTCTTCTGATTCACAGATATGCCTTTATTTGATTCACATTCAATGGTTTCTTTCTCTTTTACTGCAGAATTACCTACCTCACTAGACCTTGCAAGATCCTGCAAAAGACAAGCACAGAAACTTGCAATATTTTCTAATTATCCGTATGTCTACAGGAACAATGTATGTGAACAACATACAGATTTTAAACACAATTGCATGTGTTTTAGATCAATCGTTTTAGAATAAAATATCTAAAGATTGATGTAAGCAATAATCCTATATATATATATATATATATATTGTTCTATATTATGGCTCAGAGCCACAGACTTTTATCTAATTTAACTGTATAACCCATTTTTTAAATTTGATATGAAAATAAACCGTGCAATAGGTTCAAGCAGTAAGCCTTTACATGCAACATTTTCTTCGCCATTACTACCGCCAGATATTATTGAATTCAGCATATTTTAACTTAGAAGTAGATATCACAGTCCTCATCATCAGCATTTAAGTTTATTTCCTACGTAAAACATAAACTGCAGGGGCTTTTAAAATACAGTTCTGAATAACTGGCACCAAAGTATGTGTTTGAATCACCCAGGCTGTATTGCATACAATTGCTGTAAATCATCTTCCTTTCTTTTTTTCGTGACTTCCATGTTTTTCAAATAACAAAAGGCAGTCTGATTACAACAGTAAAGTGTCAAATATTTAGAATACTGTATGTGTTGTATTAAATGCTTGGTACTAAAAAAGAAAAATTGTAGCTCGCTAACATACAATCAACATCATCCCAATGTCATCAGAAAAACAATAGTAAAATAAAAAAATAAAAATTATATACATATATATGGCTATATATAGGCTATACAATGATATTCAGTGATTGACATAAATAGATTATGAACAATAATATGAAATATATTGTTTCAAGGTACTTTAAAGT
This sequence comes from Hiodon alosoides, assembly GCA_025775065.1. Classification (NCBI taxonomy): domain Eukaryota; kingdom Metazoa; phylum Chordata; class Actinopteri; order Hiodontiformes; family Hiodontidae; genus Hiodon; species Hiodon alosoides. Next base: position 68,961 of record JAOYSI010011923.1, on the reverse strand, counting down.
AGCTTTACTCCTTTGCTTAACTTTCCTAAATCGCGGTGTTTGATTAATCAGTGTTTTGACAATCAAATAAAACCTTAGGCTCACCCCACTAGAAACCTCGTTGGCTGATTCTGTTGCTTTGACAAGCTCCTCCTTTCTTTATTCGGATGACACGTGTCAATCAATTTGGCGTAAGATGTAGCTGACGTCGAGTGACGTCACACGCAGAGGCAGAGAAGGGCAGACAGAATGGCTACTCAGTGCCGTAGCTCTAAATGCACGGCAGAGAGGAAAGGATTCCGGCGGGAACTCGATTCCTGGAGGCACAAGTTAATCCACTGTGTAGGTAAGAAAAAAATCTCGCTATTTCGGTTTCATGCTTTGGGTTTAATTTGGTGGGCAACGTGTATTGTACTGCTTGAATGCGGTTTACTCCACAAGCTGAATTGTCAACCAACCAGCCAGTCAGTTAGCAGCGGCTAGCTAGCCTGCAAGGCTAAGTTCAATTGAAGAGGTAGCAAGCTAGCTACCATTTCTGTCTCCATTTTCTTTGTCTTGACTGCTTGCTGTTCCGGTTAATGCCCCGTACCCCCGAGAGAATTTGTGGCGACCTAAACAATGAGTGGTTATTAAACATTCCTGGTTATCGTTGTGTTACTTATTTCCCCCGTAGTGTTTTGAACATTTTTGTCAAGTGTAGAACTTGAAACAACTTGAACTGTGTCTTTAAGGCTTTGCTCTTTTTGACACGGCTAAGATTTCACTTTATTTTTATATTTTGGAACCCGGGTGTAGCTGCCATAGTGACCATGGGTTTTTTTGGCCGGAGCAGGGTAGTGTCAACTATAATCCTAACGGCCGTCCTTTTGTTGAATTCACGTGACCGTTTTGTTTTATAAACACAACCCGCTAGCTAGCAGCGGGCTTGGGATGTTTCTTTTGAAAGAGTGGAAAAAGTGTTTGAGCTCTGCATTTATACAGAAAGCAAGCATTTTTTGGAGGGTGGTGTTTATGTAACTGATACGATGAAGCAACTGCTTATAGTAAATTGTTTTTGAACGGCTCTCTGGATATTGAATATGGCATTGCTTTTGTTGGCAATACCTATATATTTCAGTTATCTAGAACCTGAAAGCTATGAAACATAATTCACACAAAAAAAAGTGTTTTTGTTGTCAGCTTTCACACGTATCAAGTATATACTTTTATTTTTAATTATATTACCTACTATAATTTGATGGAATTCTTTCCCTCTCGAGGTAAAATTTAATTTCTAAAATCAACCCGTCTTTCATTTTATTATCCCGATATCAATGTCAGCTGTTTAGTTTTTTGGTCAACGAACCGTTTCTGTTTTAAGATATCTGATCTATGCTAGTAACTTAAGTATTCTATTTGGTTTATCCCAGGTTTAGCTAACTCGTTGTCGGCAAGTGGTAATGATGGAAACGGTTTTTAGCTTCGGAGCCATTACATCGAATTTAGTTTTCGTACGTTCATTTAGATGCACAGCCGACTTCGCTCACATTGTCGACATAACATTCGACAAAACGTAAATCTGTGTATAGCAAGTCTTGGTGCAAACAAGCATGGTAAATGTTACTAAATGATCGATTGATTTGTGAGGGTGTCTTTTTTTTTCCATCTTTCGCTGATTTGAAAAGATAAAAAAACAAGTTTGTGTGACTGGTTAGACACAGCGATGCTGCTTGGCGCTATTTAACCCAGAAAGTTCATTGGTTTCTAAGACGGGGATATTGTATGTGTTAAACACTTCATTGCATAATTTTCTAAACATCTATTAAACAATATGAACCCCTTAAAGTGTCTGGATGGATTTAAAACTCATTTTCCGTAGGCTCTGGTTTATGTAGCCTTGGACACTAACTTCTGCAAGAGCACAAATTTGTGATGTCACACTATACAACCCAGGCACAGTATCCCAAAGAAGTACAGGTGCATATGTAAATTCTTTTTTTCTCTTTAGAGTGGTTTATAATGGCTGGAAAATTGGCTAATGACTAACAAAAGCGGCTGCAGAAACAATATTCAGAATCAGTGTTTTGTAACAGTATATTAACTTTTTGGCTACCCTGTTATGGAGATGACACTAGAACAGAGTTGAGGCCAAAATGTTTTTGAAAACACTTACTATAAATGTTAGGTACCTAACCTTACAATGATCTCACGGCCAGTGAGTTAAAGTAATTTCCTAAAACTGGATATTCATTGTCATTTGCGGGTTTCCATCGCCTTCTGTGTTTCAGTCTTCACGTTAAAGTCTTAGTAGTCTTTAGATGTTCTTGTCTCCCTTTTGCGGCTTCATTGACTTGGAAGGCAATTATTTTCGGGGAAAAAAGTAGCTATTTAAGAAATATGTATGGATTCTTTACTCTGGGCACCATTGCATCTTAATCGCTTGAACTGCAGGATGGAAAATTGATAAACAATTCTGAAAAACCCCTGCACAAAACCTATTGTTCCTTTCGGTAGACTTCATGCTGCACAAACTCCTTCAAAACGTGATGTTGAAGAGTCCTTTGGTGCACCCCCATCCGCCTTTAGATATCTGCTCATACAGGTACCTCCTTAAAGGGGAGGTGGTGTGGTGGGCTTACCACATAATATCTTAAGCAGTATTTGTTTACCTTCAGTGTGGTGGTTTGAATAACACCCACAGTTTGCATGACAATTGTTTCACATTGAAAAGGTACATTTTTACGGGAAGTTGTCTAATTAAAAAATTTGTCATATAACAATTTTTTAAGATGCATGTATTCAGCCATGGCTAACTATTTTGTGGGGAAAGCAACCATAATCTGTTTGATTTAAGTTTTTTCCTCGGTGTATTTTTTTTAATGTTTTATGATTGTTTATAAATGATGTAGTTTTAAAACGACTTTGCTGTAAGCCTACATGAACTAGGCTATTTGCTTAAGATTTCCCTTGCAAGATTCCTTTAACAACCTTGCCGCTCTATAGCTCATGAGTTGTCGGGATGGAGCACACATAAAATTAAGTGAAAAAGATTCCCTATACACTGTTCAGAGTGTTCCTCCAATATTTGTTTACTCGTTCTCCTTTGGTGGTGATTGTGTTAAGTTTTTGTTTTGCAAATTGGTTCCATTTACATGAGGATTTAACTTTCCTTTTGTTTTGCAGGGTTTGAGAGTATATTACAAGGGATATATGGACCAAGGCTGCTTAGAGATCTCAGTATATTTGACGGTAAGGGGGGTATGTGGCAAAGAATATGGAATGAGTTTGTTTTTATAATATAATATATATATATATATTTATATATGTATTTATTTTTGGATGACGTATTGTAAGTGACCAGTCTATTGTTGCTACTTAATTCATTTTGACCACATTGGTGGATGGTGGATGGTGGATGGGGGGGGGGGGGGTTTGTTGCCATTCACATTGACTTGCATTTGTGAGTCACCATGTTGTAAAACATTTTTTTTATAGATTTGTGGGATAAAAGTGTGTCCACTTTCAGGGACAATCTGCAAAAGTATATAACGATTTTGAAGTACAAAGTAGCAATGTATTAAAGTGAACCTTCTTCCTGACCCATGATGTAGACGTATGTCATTAAAGATTCGCACGGGTACTATATCTTTTTTCTTATTATTTTCATTAAATTAAACATAATTTCTATAATATATTATATATATATAATGTATTTAATATATTTATTTAATATAATGTATATAATTTCATAATGTATAATTTAGTAATATGGGAATGTAAGGAAAAATTTATTCAGCATTCCAGTAGAGCATAAACAGAACCTGGAAACAGTGAAAATAATTTAATTTACTATTTAAAAAAAAGCAGATTTATTAAAGTAGGTTTTTCAGAGAACGGTTTTTGAGAGAACGAGGTGAAACTGCACACAAACCGTATGTATTCACTTGCATGTTTACAAAAAGCAAGCCGGACAGAGAATATAGCCAGGTGTGGGAGAACTCTAAAGGTGGTTTCTTTCTTTATTTTCTTTATTACTAAGGCTTGCGCATATCTGTACAATATGGCGAGGAAGTGTTTCAGCAAGATATTCGTAATGTCTATACAAGTCATGTTTTTTTTTTGTTCCTCAACCTATAAAGCTATGTATTATATCAATTTTATTATTTTTTTAAATTAAGTTGTAATCATAGAGCTTTTTAAAATCAACACAAAGTAAAGAGAATGGTGTAATACCAATAGCAATACATTTATGTACAAAAAGCAGATTAACAAAAGAACCTTGTCTTGTCGGCATAATGAATAAGATTTGCATTTTCTTTCTATCCTGAATGTCTGTGTGTCATTGGACAGGGAGCAGGGGTTGTTTGATGCAATATGCATCATTGGGGAGCAAGTGAAGAATGAAAGGGTTAATGGAAGTAGACATTTAATGGTTTTCATTGTTTATATTCTCTGTTTACTGCTATATTTGAACTGCAAATGATATTGAAAATTGTAAATATATTCAAAAGTAAATTGTAAATAAATATAGTATCCATGCTGCATAATGAGATTGTTGTTCTTATGAGTTCAGTTCCAGTTTATACGATTAAATTAAGAATTGGCCTACAAATCATTTTTATTTGAAGGATTCATATCCAGAGAGATTAAAGTGCTTGCTTTAATACTTTCTTTTTAGACTGTGAACCAGATGTGGTCAATGACTGGTCAGTGGATGCAAGCTGTTCCTTCTGCAATCTGCAATTAGAAAAAATTGGAGTAAGTTTGAGTTAATGTAACTTTTCTTTAAAAAATGTTCTGATGCCAGTGATGTGTATCAGTATAGTTTCTAAAGGTTATTTGGTCACAGGCAGGCACTATAAAGTCCACTAGGATAATTAATCAAAATTAATATTTATATTAACTTATTTTTCTTAATTTTTTTTTCTTTATCAAGCAGGACCATATTGCCACTGTCTGTTCACTACAGTCAACTCCAACAGAAGAAACACCTCCTCAGGGCCAGTCAAACACTGAGAAAATTGAATACCAAGCTGACAAGTTTCTTCATGCAATCTTTCGATCGAAAGGTAAACCACAAATATATCACTCAAATATCATAGCGCCTAAATGTTAAAATGTTGGCAGAAGAAAATTGATTATGCCTTCTGTCCTTATGAGATGGTAGCATGTTTTCTATAGTACATTGTAGCATCAAACTCCCTCATGTACGTGCTTTATTTACGTAGTTGTCTTAATTGTTTTGAATAAATCAATTTGCCCGGTAGTCCTGCCAAAGACACGGACAACTTTCATAGGGAACAATACAATTTAAGCCAAATGTCTTATAAAATGGTACCAAAAACAAGTCTACACTGACAAACATGTGGAGGATAAGACACCTTTTGTATATTATGATTGTGATGGTCAAAAGAGTAAATCTGTCTCCCGTTAACATTAGGTTCCAGACCTTTTTAAATCGGTTATAGATATAACTTAATCCTTGTGTTGCTTTAAGGGTCAAAAAAGACCCTCCACTAAAGTGAAACATTGCCTTTGTTCATATTTCCATGAAAGCTGTACACAACCAGGGTACAAAGATTGTCTTAGGGTCATTTTTGACCCTGCAGTTATAAAATCAATTACACACCAAAATGAGAATGATTGTGTGCAATTGATTGAACTCAGACAAAACTTAAACTTTCTTGTGCATGAGCAGCCTCTCCCCTCCACGACCCCACACTTGGCTCAATTTCAGACAAAATAAAAACAACTTCAGACAAAATAAGCTTTTCTTGAAAGCATTGTTTACTAATGGGGAATGCTGTCCGAGGCTATAAAGGTGCTTCAGATCCCAGAACCCCCAGTTCTCTCTCTGCTGAAGCCATGAGTGCACGTTTCAGTGCTCAACAGGTCGTAGATGTCCAGGAGAAACAAGAGAACAATGATTTAGAAGAGGAGGAGGTATCTGAAGAAGAAGATGAGGAAGAATATAACCCAGAACATGATGCATCATCTTCAGATGACGAAGAAATCCCCCAAGCTGAAAGAGACGTTTTTGTTGAACAGCATGGTCCTTGTCACCATATGACATCCAGGGCAGGATGGCCGCACAAATTGTCTTAAGGATGACCTCAGGGCCCACAAGAAATGCAGTTGCCCATGCCCAGGACATCGCTTCAACATTCTCCATATTCATCACACCAGCCATCTAAAAAATCATCCTGGAGATCAATTTGGAGGGTTTTTCAGTAAATATGGAGACAATTGGAAAAGTATGGATGAAATTGCTTTCTCAAGCATGCTACAATTTGATAACCGTGAGTCAAGACCTGCAAGACGTGTGAGAGACAAACTAAAGGCCATAAGAGAGGTCTGGGTAAAGTGGGTGGAGCGTCTGCCATACCTCTACAACCCTGGGCCTGAAGTAACAGAGGACGAGCAACTGGTTCCATTCAGAGGTAAATTTTGTTTCATATCTGTAATATAATAAGTGATTTTCTCTATTAATTTTATTATACGTTTCTGTATTCTGATTTATGTGATTGTTTTTCGGTGACACTGATACTAATTACTCTTTTGTCAAAAGGTCGCTGTCCTTTCCGGCAGCCAGCAAAGTATGGCATCAAGATATGAGTGGCCAGTGATGCACAATCCAGCTACACTTGGAAGATGCAAATCTACACAGGGAAGTTGACCAGTGGTGGCCCAGAGAAGAACCAGGGGATGCGGCTTGATGTGACAGATGGACTGAGGGGGCACAATGTCATGTGTGACAATTTTATCACCCCTTATGAACTCAGCTAGCAGTTCCTGAAGAGGAAGATCACCATGGTTGGCACAGTTGGAAAGTACAAGCCTGAGCTCCCCCCTGCACTCTAGTTTCTTATCTCAGAAAGAGGAACAAGAATGTGGTCCTCCTGAGCACACTGCACAAAACAGCTGAGATCAGTGATCGTGAGGACAGGAATCCAGCCATCATCCTGGACTAGAACCTCAACAAAGGAGGCGTGGACAACCTGGACAAGGTGATTGGAACAGCTGCAGGAGGATGACCTGGTCATCTTCCATAACATCATTGACATGTCTTCATACAATGCCTTCATGATATGGAGCAAGATCAACCCCACCTGGATGCCTGAAGTGGAACAAGAGAAGGGTGTTCCTGTAGCACTGGGAAAGGCCCTTGTAACTGCACACATTCAAAGGAGGGAGTGCCTCCCCCGCACAGTAGTCCCTGCTGCGCTTGTGAAAGCTGTTCAGGGGGCTGAATCTTGTCCTGATCCACCTGAGGCTGCAGCCGGGGCAGGCAAGAGGGAGAGATGCCGATTCTGCCCCCCAAAAAAGAACTGTAAAACCAATACTATGTGCTGCACTTTTGAGAGATGCATCTGTTCATGAACACACACTACATGTGCTAATTAGAGTTTGGTTTATGTTCTTCATGTTTTTGTTTTCGTATCTAATCTTATTTATTGTTTTCGTTTATACACCTTGTGGGTGGGGGCAATGGTTAAAAAAATGGGATAAGACTAGTATTTTGTAGTTGAATTCCTCATTGTACAGTATATAAGAATATATCACTATGTTGCCAAAAAGTTCAAGACTTGTTTCCCTTCAATAAAATGCATTTAAAACTTTTTGCACATTTCTGCTACTTTCTTAGGCTATACAAGTGCTATATCTTGCTAAAAAATGAATGTCATCACCTATGCAGTACCTCTAGCAATAATAATACTAAACCTCAACTTTAGTAAAGAAAACAATTATGACAGGGGTGTTGCAATAAAAACGAGTGGTGTCCACTGATTAAATGCAGTCTTTCTGCACTATGAAGAAGGGAAACCCCAGATATTCATAAAGTTTGTGATGAATGACAGGTTGTTTCTTGCAAAATAGGTTTGGGGTTTAAAATTCAATTAAGCTGCTTTGTTTTAGAGGTTTAGTGAAGGCGGGTAATTTTTGACCCTTAGGACAAGGGGAGTGTACAGAATGTTAAGACTACACAAGGGTTCATTTAAATGTATATATTTATGAACTTTATTACTCAATGCTCAATTTTTTTAAATCTGTTTTGTTTTTCTTTGTTAGACCTTCCTCAGAGCTGTGATCCGAACATTCCCTTAGTTGCTCAGGAATTAATGAAAAAGATGATCCGTCAATTTGCTATTGAATATGCTTCAAAAAGTCAGATTCAAGGAGGAAAAAATGGTTCTTCAATGGACGTGCATTCAGTTTGTGACAGTCTCCAGCTCCCCCCAGATGAAGATGGACCCCTTGACCTCACTGTGAACAGAAACCATCTGAATGTCGAACAAGGTAAACATCCAGATTTAATGCATACAGAGGCGAATGAACTTATTTTGTTTTCACATGTTTGAACCAAGGTTTTGTTTTTATAATTTATTCAGATGATGGGGTTCTAGATCTCTCGAAAAAGAATTGTGCCAGCTCTGCAGCGTTAACGTCGACAACTGTATCCACCAATCAAAAATCTTCAGGGTAAGTACTACTAATTTGTCATTTATTTTCTAATTTGTTCTTGAATTGTATCTTAATTGTAAGAGCATTTAAGGGCAGTATTAGGCACTCTTAAGTTCATTTTTATTATTCTTTAATAAGGGAAGGAAGTTCACACAGACGGTGGGAATTGCTTCTGAACTGGGAGTGCTGAAATGTCACATTTACTCCCGATGTTGTCATGTAGTGAGATTATATATTTCTGCAGACTATTTTCAAAAGCTTAAATTGTACTGAATGTGGTAATTTGTTTGGCAAATCAGCCATTGGTTCTTAGTAAGGTTGAGCTTTAACAAAGCACTGTAGTACATAATGCATAATTCAACAGGAGGATTGGTGGACATGTAAATTGACTCTGCATGTAGTTTTTGAATATTATCCTAAATATCTGCAATGCAACAGTATTTTAAAGCTTATTTTTTTTAACCTTTATTTTTGTTTGTGCAATGCCAAGGGGTTGACTCTTTTATTACTTGTTCAGCGGTAACGTCACAGTGGACAGCAGTTCAGGACAATATCACAATACAACTGAACGCTTGAGTTTTTATTCTAAGGCTTGAAAATATTGGAGCCATGCCGAAATGCAATTTCTGCTGAATTGCAAAAATACTGGAAGTGCTACCGTAGAAGTTACCGCACGATTGACGGACTGTCCTTTAAGTGACTAACGTTTGCCACTTAAAAAAATAAAATAAAATACGCCACAACTCAGAGACTTAAAGCAATGTGAGAAGCAGTGATGTTACCTTAGCAAGGAATAAAGGAGTGGGCCCTTCCGTTCCATAGCTGTGTGCCAGTCTGTCATACGTCAGCTTACCATCGTTTCATTCCATCCATCTTAGGAGACTGCAGAAAGGTGACTATGTGGAAAGAAGCTCTGAATTTTCGGATGGTTTGCTTTCAAAAGCTTTGAAAGACATTCAGTCAGGATCACTGGACATTCACAAAGCAGCCATACTTTATGGCATACCTCAAAAAGCATTACTACTCCAGCTAGGCGCCTTATCTGAAGGAAAGCTGTCCATGTCGGAAAGCTTCAGCCAAGATAACGGAAACGACTCAAAAAGTAAAGAAACTCGCCTTGTTCTGCAGAAAGTGGCCAGTTGGGCCCGGGCTCAGGCAGAGCGCATGGAGCAGGGAAAATTTAACCTGATCGAGAACTCTGAGCTTAAGTTTCCTGCCGCTTCCACTTACCTCCACCAATTAACTCTACAAAAGATGGTCTCTCAGCTGAAAGAAAAAAATGAAAGCCTTTACTTTCAGAATTCAAAGAGCTCCGCTGTACATTTAAAGATCCCTCAGGTACGGGTCAGTTCGGTGCCCAAATCCCAAGCTGACATCACCAGTCTTGTGGATGTAATGTATCAAGTGTCTAAAACTACAACCATGCCAGAAGGCTCGGCGCTTCAAAAACTCAAAACCATACTCCCCAAACAGAACCAAATGGAATGTTCTGTACCTCTTACTCACTCTGGTATTGAGTCCTGCCTCATGCAAGCTGATCTTTCTCCGTTGTGTCTTAACTCGAAGAACGGTTCTGTTGAGGACGCGGATGATCTGGATCGAAGAGACAAACAACCCAGGAAAAAGCGTGGCCGGTACCGACAGTACGATCATGATATCCTGGAAGAAGCCATTACAATGGTAATGAGCGGCAAAATGAGTGTCTCTAAAGCACAAGGAATATACGGAGTACCTCACAGCACTTTAGAGTACAAAGTGAAAGAGCGGTCTGGGACACTAAAGACCCCGCCGAAAAAGAAACCAAGATTGTCAGAGTCTGTGGCTGATTCAGGGACAAAACAGCTCTAAAAGGTTTTAGACTGCATCTCAAGTCTAACTTGATCACTTGAATACTCTTAAAGTAAAAACAGGATATATTTAAATAGACACTTCAAAAAACAACACTTGCCTTTAAACATAGTTTATTCAGGGTTTCACTGTGCATATATTATATATATATATATATATTTAGAAATATAATAGATGTTGTAAAGCACTGTCAATTTAAGTTATATACAGATCTTACATTTTACTCTGAAATATTCAGGTTTAATTTAACTTAAGTTTCTTGGAGCATTTATGATTGTTATGTGCAGCTTTTTAACTGGATGGAATATCCAGTTTAAGAAAGTGACTTGGTACTAATATTACTTATACCCAACACTGAGAAGGAAATGTGTTATTCCAAAAAAGTGAGTGAGATTAAGAAATCATGTTACTCAAGTATCAGAACTTTTATGAAGAGTGCTATATGCCGAGAGTAGTGATTTCAGATAGTTTTCATGTCATTAAAAATGGAATACCAGTAATATATTTTAAAAAGCACTTTCTGGTGGTTTTGTACACCGGAAGTTACTCATTTTTTAAAAATAACTTTACAAACTAAAAGTTTGTATCTGAAATTTCAAAAGATGGACTTTTGTTTTGTTTTGTGAAAGCAACTCTTGGGTAAGTTGGAATGCAACATACAGCATGTTGAAAATGTGCACAGAATAAGCTTGAGAATGGTAAGTTTTAGTGAATGTGTGCTGTTTATTTTATTATAAATAAGTATTTATGAAGGTTTTTTTTCACACTATACTACTGTAAACCTCACTTAAAATAACTCCGCTGCTGTGATTTTGTTTTCTATATGTATATCATTTCAATATTTTTCCAAATATCTGAAAGCTACATTATATTATAATCCTGCTTATACCAAATTTACAGTTCAGGGTTAAAGGTAACTCCACAAACAAGCTGCTTGAAATATTGTTTTATAAAGGACATTTGGTAGGGATTTTTAATATTTATAGCAAAAACTGTATGGTTTAAAATTGGTCCTATGCTATGTGCAGCCATGTATAGAAACATTTCGGTTTATGCCATTTAGTGTTCATCTGACAGTGACCACTTTTGGTAGGCAGGAAAATATTTATAGCTAGCCAATCATTTTCTATAAAAAAAGTTCTTTTAATAAAATACGATTTCAAAACATACTTTTCTGACTTTCTCATGGATATAGATAAATCCCAATATTGACTGTTTTGTAAATTTGTTTACACATTGTTTTTAAAGACTTAATTTTCAAATGGATAACAGAGGTGTTTGCTTAATCTAAAATACTGCTTCAATGGCGTTTAACTCGTAGCTAATTTGAATGTTTGTTTAAATCGCTTTTCATAATAATACAGTGCCTCTGTTTTTAGAACTACTCCTCAGCAAGGTTATTCAACCAGTTTCTGGTAGCTATTGAAGTTTTATATTGAATTTCATATTTCTGATTATATTTAAGGATTAATTTTCACATTTTGGGTTTCATTTGCAGTATTTCCATGGTCACACTCCTCAGAATACCAGTGACAGCCTTTATTTATCTTTTGTTTAGCTTATGGATTTAATTAATATTAAATGATTTTATGGTTATCTGTTATTTATGCATAAATCAATTGCACTATGATTCATGAATTATTTATCTTTTCTAATTAGTATACCTAAATGTTTTGTGTTGTAAATGTACTGTATTTTTGTTCTTCCTTGCGGTGGTGCGAATATGTGGATTTTAAAGTTTGGTTGTGTTTAGGGTTTGTAATTTGTATTAAAGCACTTTGATGCTTTTGCACATTAAAACGTGAAATGTGTTTTACTGCAATTGCATGCTAGGTGATTAGGTGTTCTCTTCTTTAATAGTTAGTCAAATACTTGTCCCGTTAACTCCAAAAATGTTAATAAAATATAGGAGGCTGGAAGGAAGGCTGTGAAAAGTTTAAAAAGGTTTAATGCTTTGATGTCACTTGTCCTAAAATTGAGAGGGGGGATTTAAGGGCTACTGAGCAACATACTTTTCCACTAAGTGTCAGTTTAATTCACATGCATTGAACTATTCTGTGGTCATCGTTAACTTATCAAGCCGTTCATTCAGAACTCCACTTGCGTTGGGCCTCATTTTCTGGGGCTTTTTTTTTTTTTTTTCCCAGTTGATAAACCTCCTCTTAGATCTGACAGTTAGAAATCAAGAAAAACCTGTCGGTTTTCACACCTCACAAACAAATTGTGCCCTTATCACTGACCATTTACAAACAAAATATAGTTTTTAAAATCCAAATTAGCAAAATAATTGGCTTATTTTGTTGTTTTTTTAAAGAACATTTTTTAAAATGTAATGTTTAATGTAGGCATTTGAATTTGTTTTGAAAAGTAAAAAGCATTGCTTGCAAAATCGATTTGGTTTTGTCGTATTTGAAAATTATTTTGTGAAAGATGACGTTTGTCTGCAATGTAGAAATTCGGTGGATGTATAGATCCCTTTCTTCTAGGGTTGAGCGTCGCAACAATCGGTATCCTCTGCCTTCTGCAAATTGTCAATAAAGTTCTGTTGCGAATAATCATTTACTCTGTATTTTCATTAAACGTCTTGTTTGTTTGGATTCCATTTTAGGTCAGGCAAATATTTTTATGGACCGTATGGGTGAAATGGGATGGTTTAGCTTTGCTATGTGTGGTCTTTGTCATTATGTAAGCATGATATTTTCAGATTTCCCAGTCAGATGGTTTTATTAATTTTTTTTAATGGTCCCTTTTTGTGTCTTAATTCTTATATACTGTTGCAATTGCACTGTCTGACCACAAGCATGTCAACAAATGGGGGGAAATGCTTCTAGTTCAAAAGTATTTCCTTGTTCTACTAACTTAACTCAAAATACACTGTCCTTGGGAGTGCTTAATACTGTCCTTTGTGTTATGTTGTTGAGCTCAAAATAAGACTTGCTACTCATGGTAAAAGTTTAGTTCAGTATTTAAAAAAATGTTGCATGCTGGGCAGTTTTCTTGCATGATGTCACGTCTAAGGAAAGGATCTAAGTAAAATTAGTTGCAGTAAGTTATTCTAAACTTGATGCAAAGGAGTTTCTAATCTATCGCAGGTTGAACATAATACAACTTTTACCACCTACTACCTATATTAGTTGGTAGTCAATCCAATTTGACTGTTTTGATACTTCTTTGGCTTTCATTAGCTTTGAGTATACATAATAACCAATAGAACAGAGTTGCTGCAAATGCACCCACCTTTCATGGTTGATGAGTTTTACAAGTTCTCTGTTAGACTAGATTAGATTCCTAAGCAAAATTAATGTAATTGAATTTTCCCATAAAACATAATGGAAATGAGTATGATTGGGTAATTCCCAGCCAGGTCATACCAAATATGATATGCAACGCACTTAGGACCTGCAGTGGGTTTTATTTTGTGCCATAGAAACCATGACAGTCAGAGCAAGTAAAAAATGTTTGGCCAACCTACCAAATGTTTTTTTTTTTTTTTTTTTTTTCATGTTGACATCACTTTGACTTTAAATGTTAATTATAACAAATATATTTATTTTCTATGTAGCTCCCTGGTGCCAGCTGGTGAACATCAAGTCCACTTGGATATCGGGCATGAGCAGTTAGAAGTGGGAAGTACTGCACTGGAAATGGTTTTTTCGTCGTTGTGCCCATACCACAAGATGTTGCTTTATCACATCTTGAAGTTTATGCATGAAGATTACGGCATTTCAGTCTCTCACTGTAGAGAGCCCCACAGACATTTTTCTCAGAAAGATGCTTTATCTTGTCATTTGGGGAAGAAATCGTGTGAAGATGTATTTGGTTTCAATGATTACAAAACATCATATGGGTGTTATGTGCACTCTTGTAGGCTGAATACGTACTCCATGACTCCAGTCTGCATCTGCCTAAAGAATCTGCAGTGCTTGTCATGCCAGAGCATTGCGATTGGTTGCATTAACAAAGTTATCGGTCAAAGCTCTTGTGGCTGCTGCGCTCATCTTCAGAGCTGTCCAGGCTCTTGCCAGCGATTCAATGACACTGCATGCATCGCTCCAGCTGGAAATCTAACAAGTCCTTTTAGTTCCCAGAAGGCCTGTGATTCATATAATCCCTGCATCAGGGGTTGCAGTCCTTCTCCGCCACCACTTTCACCTATACCATCTGACATAAATGTTAAAATTGGTGACAAGAACCTTATCTGCCCTTTTCTGGATGGAACGTCCTTGAGCCACCAACCTCCATCTCTTTTCCCCGATGGAGAGGAAGAGGTGGCCTTTTTGCACAGAGACAATTTTAATAAAGAGGGTGCTAGCAATGACAACAGGGTGAAGAAGACAGCGGATGAAAGTACTGACTGCTGTTTGCAAACCAGAAGACATTTTGAACATCTTCAAAGTGGGACCTTATTTCAAGATCTCATGGCGCGAATCAACGAAAAATTTAAAACAATTGAACCTTTGGAGAAAGAACCAAATTTATGTTTGTCCGCCAACCAAAACTTAGCCTGTAGCAATGATCATAACTTAGGTAAAATTATAACTAATATTTTACACAACGAGAGCGGTAATGATTATAATTTAAAGGAACTTCTTCACCCGAATGAGTCCATTATTGAGAACAAACCTATTCAAACACGTTTTCGCAGGAAGCAAGAAGCTTTGGCTGCAATAATAAACTTTCCCTTCTCTCGCCAACAAATCAAAAGGGAGCTTGCTAGCTTTGATTCTCCTTTCTGTAGAAGAAGGCAAGCTGCAGAAAGAGTGGAGGGGGAAAATTCTGGAGACTACACAGATACACAATCATTTTGCACAGAACTACTGCCAGTGGGTTTAGAAATGGAGGAAACCTCTGAAGATGGGAAGGATCAAGGAATGAAAGACATTAGTGGCCATCTGACCTCTCCAGCAACTGAAACTGAACTTCTTTGCGGCACATCAGAGAATAAGGAAGATGCACAGAAGGGTGGGGAAAAAGGCTCGTCCACAGATGACACTGTAATTTCTGTGAATGACATATTGTGTGAGACCAGTAACACAAGCACCGAGCCTTTTCAACCAAGTACTGAATCGGGTAGATCTAGAAGGAACATAGTTCCTCCTCAGCGATTTTCCGCGTATGTCACGGAGCCTAGAAAGATGTACTTTGCGGCCTGTTTTTCAGAAAGTATTTTCAGACCATCCAAAGATAAGGCTTTGGTAGCCGTTACCTGCGATGAAAATTCTTGCTCTTCCTTGAATGGGAACAAATGTTTAACTGAGCTGCAGGTTCAGAAAGAATCAACTAGAGTTGCATCTTATAGTGAAGGGCAAAGTGAAGATGAGCACATCTGTGACCAATCAATCGAGAGAAATCTAGAAAATGTATCAAGATCGGATAAATGGAATCAATCTATGCAAGCAGAAGAAAAATCTGGTGAATGTGGCACCAAACAGAATTCTCAGAGAAGGACAAAACGTAATGAAGCTACTTCAAGATCATTGATGCCATTACTAATCTCCCAGGATCAGAAGCACAATGTAGATCCGGAAAACAGTTTGTCAGAAGATGTTTTTATTAAAGAGGCATCTGTTCCCAATGAAAGCCATTTGGTTTCTCACTATACAAGCCCTATACGATTAATGTTTGTATCTCCAGTGGTCGGTGAGGAGGGAATCAAGTACACTCTTAAGTCAGCAGTTTCTGGTTCAACCAGCCAGGGAGAGATATTTGATCCCTGTGAGGAATCATCGTGGTGTGGAACTACGAAAGCTGTTGTGGAAGAAGTAGATGGATCTTCAGATGTTGAGTCTCTAAAGACCTTGGGGGTAAGAGGAGATGAGAACAATCTATATAAAAAGGCTGTCCCTACCGATGCCTCAAGGTCATCTGGTCCTTTAAACAAGGAGTGTGAAAATCAGAAAGAGACATGTCCTCTGATTCATGGAATGATATTGTCTCTTCCGAAAAGAAGGCCTGGCCGTCCCAAAAAATTGCGTCCACAAGTGGAAAAGCCTGCAAAAAGGCCCATTGGCAGGCCGCCTAAACATAAAGTTGAGGATTGTGTTCCTAGTTTTAGTAATTCTAGTGTTGTGACCGAAAGCATTAAAGCTAACTTATGTGATGAAGATGGAAGAACAAATAAAAACAACCTTAAAATCACTGTAGTTTATGGAAGGTCAAGGAGAATAAAGAGGGTTGTGTCTGAAGGCAACGGGCATTTCAGAGAAGATCAACATATGAAGGGAACTGAATGTACAGATGACCATGAAAAGAAATGTGAGTTAAACGCTGTAGGATTTAGTCCAGTTGCTGTTTTGTCTGACAAGTTGCCTGAAGGAAAGTCAGAAAATTTCAATTTTGTCACACCTGCAAAGGACAGAATATGTGTGCCGCATCCAAACAGGATTGTCAAATGTCCAAAACACAAGTGTTCATCTGCAATGAGAAAACCAGGGAGGCCTCCAAAGGTAAAAATATCGGGCATCTCTGTTACAGTTACCACAGTTTCCCCAAAGCAGCGTAAGATTCACATGAATAGGGACGTGACAGAATCACATGATGAGATGTCTCAACAGGCAAAGCCATTTAACTCAGTTTATGAGACTCCCAAAGAGCAGACGACAATCGATTTGCAATCTGATGCCATTAGTGAAGAAATGGAGAATGTGGAAAATGGAATGATGAACCAAAAGACACCTGTTCCTCTTAGACATTCTGCGAGAGTAAGGAAACCTTCAATTCATTTGTTACACTCAGTGGCCACATCCAGGGCATTCACTCGCAGCAATGAGTTACTACAGAGATCTCGAAAGCTACTTTTAAATAAAGCCAATAGTGAGCCAAAACAAACAAAGAGTCCTGAAATGCCTGTTCAGGAAACCTTGAATGATCTACCTTCTGAAAAGCCTACTAGTCATCTTAGTGGGCAAGATTTAAGCATTTGGTCTGAGGCATCGGTTGATTCTATTTTTACATCAGATGAGGCCTTTAGGTGGTGGCCTGCCTCTGCTTCAGCTGAGGCATTGAATGAGGAGTTTGCACGGAGAATTCAACTCATGTCAGATACATGGATCCCTGAGGCAGTAGAATCAAGTTCAACAGACAGACAGAGAAATAAATTAAGGATGCATTCAAATGACATTCCAAAGAACTCTGCTGTCAAAATGCTGTTTCAGAAACACTGTAATATGGACAAGTTGTGTGCTTGGTTCATGAAAACGACAGAGACCCAGTCGCTGGCAATAGTAAAGAAGGCAAGTACACGGAATCCTTATGAAATTGTCCAGTACAGTTCCATCAGAGCCACAAACAGGGTTAATGTCTGCCCCAGTCCTCAAGCAGAACGTCTGAGGAAACATTTAAAGAAATTTGCTAAAATAGTCCCAAAGAGTCCAGCAATGCATCGTCGAGCACAACAGAAAATGGCATCCATTGGAAGACTACACGTCAAAAGAAGGCTTTTCCTCCCAAGGTCAAATTCTGCTGTGAGAAGTTTTGACCAACGATGTCTGTGGTCAAGAAGCAAGGTGCTTGGGAAGTATGGAATTACTCTTCTGAGTGTGAAGTCAAAATTAATGTCCAGAAAGAGATTCTCAAATGGACTGTACTGCCATTTAGATGTGCCAATGCGTAAAGTGGGCCCTGGTACCCTTTTTAAAAATGCATCAACTCTTGCAAAGGGATTGAAACCACCACAAACCACCCCTGCATCATCCACCATGGAAATAGAGCAACATTCTATGAAAATGGATGTGTCTGGAGAGAGAACATTAACAGCCTGCCAGGCTAAAAATATAATGGACAAGACTGATACAACCCAGGAAGAAATACTCTGTTCTAAAACTTGGAGCCCAGAAACGTTGAAGGAATGCAGAGTATTCCTAAAAAAAATTAACTCACCAGAAACAAAGTCAACGGTTGAAGAATGCAATTTTTGCACAGTTAATCTCTATGATGTCTCATCTTCTGGATACAGCTCGCCTATAAGAAAAGAATGTGAAGGAGAAAATGACAAAAACAAGGCAACAGAGACAGTGAAAATAGAGAAAAACAGGCGCTCTCCCAGAATCTCCCTTCCTTCACACTCCACCAAGGTACTCTGGGTTCACTCCAGGAACAGAAAAGGAAAAAGGAAAAGCCATGTCGTTAGTGAGCCGCCACCTGCAAAAATGGCAAGGCAATCTCCAGCTGGTAGCGAGACAAGGAAGGAGGCATGTGATTGTGTGCCAGGTAATTAAAACATGTGTTTTAACATTGCTATTAAATATAATATGCAACAATTTACCCATACAGTGTGATTTAATTGTGTTCCTTCTGTTTAACTTGATAACCAGACATTTTACCTTGTGTTTGTTTATTTAACTTACTTGATGAATACTTAATACATATATATTTTCCTTATTGCAGGAAACTCCAGATAAATGGGTTACTCATCTCGTGAGATGCGTTCTGCACGATATGACTTGCATTAAAATACAAGGTGCCTTCAAATTATCTGCTGGCTAAGCAATCTGACAGTAGTATCTCAGTAAGCGTCATGTAGCATAAATTAAAATTAATGATAAGTTACGGTTGCACTATTTGGTAATGTTTTTCAATGTTTTTTGCAAATTTTCATTAGATATGTATGCTTTTTATTTTCACTTGTTAATTTTCAGTTTGAGAAGCTGTAAAAATATTAAGTATTCTTGAAAAGTACTCCCATGTGAAATGTTGAAGAAATACATTTGTGCTAGTGAGAACATTTGGTGAGTAAAAGAACGGCCTTATTTCTTGAAGGAAGTAAAACAAACCGGTATGATAGTGACTGCCTTCAGGCATACCTCAGGGTTATCTGAAATATCGCAAACCTATTTAAAAAAAAAAAAAAAAAAACCCCAAGTTTATATTTGGCCAGAAATTCTATGCATCTTGTATGTATGCTTGGTGCATCCAACCGACATAAATCCAGGGCCAACTTTTCATATTGGCGAATCTGCTTTTGTTTTAAATCTAAACTGTTAAACTGTGGTGTTGCAGAAATAATCCGTGGTATGCTAAGTACTTCTTCCAAGTTTCCAAAAACAATTTGGTCTATTATCGTGGGAATGGTTTTAATATGGATACCTGAATGTTCTTGGTGTAAGTGTAAAATTGCAGGTTTGTGAGGCATTCTTTTCATTTGCAATATTATGAGTGAAGAATTTGTTTTAATACTGGCAGTTTTTTTTTTCTCTCTCAAGCATTAATGTTCTCATTTAAATGTGACACAAGTGAAATTTCTGTTGCACTGTTTTAATCTTACAGTAGATGAATCCCTAGTTTTCACTACCACCATTCTCAAAATATTCTATAGGTGCAATATGTGTTTGCTTTTTGAAAGGCAGATGGTATATATCATTATTTGTAACTTTTTTTTATTATTAAAAGCTTTTAGAATTTTTATGAAGCCAATAGTTTTTTTACTTTGTAAAGTTTTGTTATGATTTATGGAACTCTAAAGTAACTTCATCTATTGTTCTTGGTGCAGTATAAAAAAGCCTACCTCTATTACAAGGGTATCCTAAAAACCATGGTCAAACCCGGTACAGATGTGACTGCCAGTTTGGAAGTAGCATATCTATGGGTTCACCATATTTTGAGGTGATAGGCCATATCCTGACCAGCTCTGTTGATTAATTCCCAAGGAAATCACATTCTTTCTTTATATTATCTAAATATTTGTATTGTCCGTACACTACATATTATGTTCTTACTGATGTCACAATGTAAATATTTTTGGATAAAGTGATCCAGATGTGAAAGATAACTATTCTTTATGCACCAGTAATTTGGGGAAATTAATTTTATTTATACTGCTTTGAGACATTTTCTTTTATTGCCATATCATTTTATATTACTTTTTTTTTTTTTTTTTTTTTAAATCAGTTCTCACTTTTGTTTGCCACCAACTACTTACATCTGTATATATCAACTTTCATATTCAGTTGACTGGTGTGTCTGGGTGTCCGTTTACGGAGAACAATTGACGGACTATGATACCTTTGAGGGCAGGTATTGAAAATGAGGAAGTCTCAAGTGTGGTAATCCCCTCATTGAATCTGTCACTAATATCCTATTTACTTTGAAGTTTTTAACCAAAGGATGTTTCCATCTATCACTCAAGAATGCCAATAAAAGGCCATGCCAGTTCAAGTACTAACATCTTAGATATGGAAGTAGTTAGCTCAACTTTTTAATAAATATATTTCAACTATAAACGGACTTCTCTGCTTTTGTTGAAATTTTGTAACATAAATTTAAGTGAAATACAGCAAAAAAAAGTCAGGATTTAGCCCACAGATGTTATGTTCTTTCCTTGTTGCCATCCTTCTGTTAGCTTATGTCTATTCCTGTTTAAAACCTCCCAAACATACCCGTTATTCGTGCATTAGCTTCAAATGATCCACATACAGTGCTTATAAAAAGTATTCACCCCCCTTGGATGTTTTATATTTTATTTGTTTAAAATATTGAATCATAATAAACTTTATTTGACTTTCTTGAGACTGATCAACAGAAAAAGAATCTTATCAAAGTCAAAATACATTTCCAACAATTAGTCTAAATTTATAACAAATATTAAACACAGCATAATTGGTTGCGTAAGTATTCACCCCCTTCAATTTTAGTCAATTTTAGTAGATACACCTTTGGCAGCAATTACAGCCTTGAGCCAATGTGGAAAGGTCTCTATCAACTTGGCACATCTGAACGCTGCAATTTTCCCCCATTCTTTGTAAAACTGTTCAAGCTCTGTGGGGATCATGAGTGCACAGCCTTTTTCAGTTCCATCCACAGATTCTCAATTGGGATGAGGTCTGGACTCTGACTCAGCTACTCCAGGACATTAACATTGTTTTGAAACCATTCTTATGTATCTTTGGCTGTATGCTTGGGATCTTTGTCTTGCTGTTAAATCTTCTCCCAAGTCTCAGTTCTCTTGCAGACTGCATCAGGTTTTCCTCCAGGATTTCCCTGTATTATGCAGCATTCATTTTACCCTCTACCTTCACCGGCCTTCCAGGGCCTGATACAGAAACGCATCCCCGCCATCATGATTCATGGTGGGCATGGTGTTTTTCCCCAAGATACTGAATCACCAGTAAGTGGACCTTCCAGAGACAGGTGTATTTATAATCACTTTGATCTCCATTTAATTAACTGAGCTAATTCTAAAACCAGTTTGCCGCACAGTGATGATTTAAAATGAGTTGCATTAAGGGGGTGAATACTTGTGAAACCAATTGTTTAATATGTTATAAATTTAGACTAATTGGTGAACTGTTTTTTGACTTTGATATGAAAGTCTTTATAGGCACTGAAAGTGCATAGCAAGTCAGAGTACAATTATAAGGAAGGCCAAGTCCGAACCTGCCCATCTAGGATGAGAAGTTAGTTTTACTACACGAGAAAGCCAACGTTCATAGTCATATGCAAAGGTCCAATACAAATTACTATTTTAAAATGGATGTAGGAGTAGGTAAGAAAATCATACTTTTAGATGCAATTTAGCGGTTGATGCTGGCTATAAACTGGATCCATACTTGCCACTATTTTGATATCTAGCTTATATCTAATGCAACATCAGGTTTTTTTTTTTTAAAGCAACATAAGGGGCCATGTGACCAATTTCTTGCAGTTTTACCTGGTGCTATAAACAGTTTTTGCTCCATTAAATCAGTTAGTAGGATAAACAGTAAACAGCATAACAAAAGTAATTCTCGCAAATTTTTTTTATTGAGGTTAAAACATGTCAAATGGTTAACTGTATAGGCAATCACTCATACAAAATACCTGTAACATAAGCGATGTAAATACACTAGACTTTACTATGATGCTTCTCTGTTCAGCAGAGCAGTCAGATCCAACTTGGTTTTTTCCACTGCTGCCAATTTTGCCCGTCGAGATGGCCTGGGGACTGGAGGCACCTTTGGCGTAGTCTCCTCGTCACTACAAATAAGCACTACCGGTTATTTCCATTCAACAAAATAGCTTTAAACTTCAGTTATGACAGGTGTTTAATGAATCTTAAACTAGGACTAATTTGAGCGGGTTGTCAGTCTTTTTCAATACCCTACTTCAATTAAAAATGATTATCCGCTTAACGGAAACATTTGTTGATAAAGACCAAATGGATTGCATCCAACCTGTCATTCGAGGACTCATTTCCTTTAGTGGGTTTCCTTTTAGCCGTGGTAGCTTTTCCTAAAATAAAATTAGTAGAAACATTCTGAAAGACATTTTCAGTGACAATTGTTTATTTTAGCCTAAAGCCTTCACATTCTGGTCTCTTATGCACTGCTGTAATACAGCGAAAAACTGCAAAGAGCTCTAAAAAGATACCAAGTCAGAAATGAGAAGATCAAGCTTTTTAATTCATATACTCAAAAGTATTGATTGTGTTGTGGGAAATTTGACCACACCTTTGTACTTTTGCAAAATGATTGTATGAATGAAGGAAATGTAACCTTTGACTACTGAATGTGTAAGTCATCTTTGACAACTTGGAGAGAGAAAAAAAAAAAAAGAACCAACCTGCCAGTCCTTAACCCAACATCAGACATTAGTGAATAAGGAATTTTAAAATACTTGGCAGCCAAGATAAAATTTAGAAGGACCAAAACATTATATAGTCACACAAAGCTATTACAGTTCACTTTCTCCTAACGTAAATAAACCGATGTCTAGGCGTTGACAGCAGGGGGGGAAACAACCTTGTCTGGCCAATGACTAAAACCATGACATGGGTTCATTCAGGTAATTTAATATTATGGCAACCAAAATGCATACCTCTCTTTGGCTTTGGCCTTTTGGTTGCAGTTGGCTCTTCAGCGTTCTCATTGTCTGGGGAATCAGAATTCCAAATGTAAGAAAGAAGCAGAAAATAAACCATGTGTACAGGCAAAGTCAAAATACCATGGAGGGAAGCCTGTAGGTTAGACATGAACATCACACACACTAATTGTTTCTCCTGGCTTAATGGAAAATCTTGCAAGACCTTTTTCAAAATCATTCAAATAAGAAGCTACCTTCTCCGTTGTCATCCAAAGCCTGCATCGTGGTTATGTCACCCTGGGTACCAAACGTTTTGTCCTCAGTTCCTCCTTTCAGCTGACAAATGACCTTTTCAATTGCCCTCACCGATATCTTGTCATTTACATCCTATAAATAAAAACAAGTATAAAACATTACCCCAGGTGTTAATTGAAAAAAAATATTAGCATTTCAAGTGACACAAAAGCACACTAAAACGCAAAAACCCCATTGCACATAGAGAACTTATTTACTAGCCCTGGACTCACCTGAAGGACCTCATCCAGAAGCAGAAGCAAGTCCTTCTTGGATGAGCCGTCTTCTGTGCCGAGTTCCAAAGTGGTCAGACACTTAGCATAAAGCCGCACCTCAGGGGCTGTGGGGTCCTTTAGGATTTCATTACATAGACGGACTGCCAGAGAGTCATGCACAGAGATGACCTTGATGTTTAAAAAAATAAATAAGTTTTATGAAACTCGAATAAAAACACAGCATTTCAAAATGTTATGCAACATGAACAGTATTTAGCTGCTCATTGCCAGACTGCATTTTTGAATGCCAAAAATGATAGTTTAATAGGCTAGAATCTTACATGGAAATCAGCATTCTTTTTGGGTTGAATTAATCCACTGGGTCTTGTCAGTTCAACAAACAGCTCTGCGACATTTGAGATGTCAACTTCAGCAAGCGGTGATGTGGCTGGTGCATTTAAAATGGTTCGCAGAGTTGGGAGGAAACTTTCCTCAAAGCACTCTTGATGGGCCCTAATGAAAAGGAAACACATAACACCGTTATGGTTCCTTTATCTTTCTCCTTTCCTTATCTTTCAACAGTCGTGTGCAGGATGTCCACCATCTTAACGCTTTGCCACATATTTCGGAGTTTGCATGCGCTAAATCAGTCTTACCTGCTCTCACGAGAGTACAGCTGAAAGAAGACCCCCAAACAGTGACGGAGGCGGATGTCGTCCTCAGTGACAGGGTTGTACCACAGAAGAACCAAACGAGACAGCATCTTTGCACTTGAAAGTCTCCCAGAATACATAAGTTTAGCCAGGCCTTCAGCGGTCTCTGTCCTGAGCTCCGAAATCTCAAAAATCAAAGCAAAAATTTTAATTACAGTTGTTGCATTCGATTCAATTCAGAATCAGTAGGATCGATTATGATTTTGAGCTGCAAAGGCTCTTAAATACCTCACTGTCGAGAAACTCAGAGAACATTAGAAGAACGCTCTGAATCGTGTCCCGGTCATCGGTCGCCTCCGTAACACCATCTGATTTTTGACCAGCACCATTATCTGAGCCAGAGTCATCTTCAGGGGAACAAGAGGGCTTCTCTTTGACCATTTCTAGACCATTGAGGAGAATCTGGTCAACCACGGCTTTAAGGGCACTTATTCTGATCTTCGGTTCATCCAGTTGAGCAATCTGAAAATAAATTAAGTTTACAGCCATCAAGGCAAATGAAACAAGCATTCATATTTTATTTCACCATTTCCTCCAAGAAGTACCGCCCCGTACCTGCAGTAGAAGCACCAGATGTCTATTTGCAAGATCCTTGTTGTGTAGAGCACAGGTACCCAAGCAGACAACAGCCATGTTCCGTACGGCTGAATTGGCACATGCAATGCCTGGCAGAATCTGCAAACAGTGTTCCAACCATTCTATAGTTAAAATCCCAGGAACTACTTTCCAATAAAAGTCTACTTTAAAAAAATGTTGATAGCCGCTTTTACTGACATACACAGCAATTGTACTGTTATATTTTGCAACCTGAAAGGCAAAGTCAGTTTCCGTGGTTTGCAGAAATTACTCAACCAACATAACGCAATTTGTGAGTAGTAATACAGTAAATTAGTTTACGCTTACATTTCAGGGAATTCAAAAAAAAAAAAAAGTTCAAACACTGAACATGAGGTTCTCCACATCATGTGAAACCGATGGATTTCAGACACAACTAACTACATTTCAGACTCACAATGGGCAGTTTTTTTATTACACTTTTACAAGACCCCCACAAACAAACTGTTTACCAAAGATTCAAGAATGCCATTCATTGTGGGTCCAATGCCTTTCTTAATTGACATCTGTTTCAGGAGCTCAGCACACATTGTCAGGCATTTCAGCAGGGTTTCTGGATCATTCTTTAAAGAACACAAAACAGCATGAATAGACAAAGCATTATCATCTCTTATTCAACCTTGAGTATCGTATACGGACACATTCTTGGATGTCTTTTTTTAGCCACATGTCTGTACAAGCCCATGTTAATTTGAGACCTAATCCCATGTTAAATTCAAAAGAGCCATTGTTATCTGATTTGCATGCAATTTAACAACTATTTTGGAATTACCCCCATTTACCTTACAATTTTTACTATACAAACTCCCGGCAAGTTCACATTAAATTATTTTATGGAAACCTAAATAGAAAGGACCATTACACGGAACCCCTTTCCTCTTAGTAAAGTAATGAAACGAACAGTCACCATGAAATGTTAGTGACCAACATTTAAGAATTTCTTTACAGAAAGGAAAGGGGAAAAAATATGCACATAGCGAAATGAAATGAAATGGAAAGCATTCAGAAGGAGAAAGTCAAAGCATGTGGGTAGCGTTACAAGGTTTACCTTCTCCATGCGGACTTCTTTCATTTCCGGCTCTTCTGCCTCTTTAATCAGTTGGTTCTTGAGATTTTCCAATTCTGTGATTGTGTCCTTCAGGTCCGAAGCACGGTTAAATTCTTGCGCAGCAATACATTCTTCAAGTGCCTGTCTGGCTTCAAAAATCTTCACTTTGACCTCAGCAAGCTAGTAAATTGAGCAGAAACTTTATTCAGCACTATTACCATGCTTTCCAGTATAATTTGTGGCAGTTACTTTCAAAGCATAATGTGACATATGGTCTAGTTAAAGATATAAACAGATAAAACATCGATGAACCACATGAGATTGCAGCAGAAATCTAGTACAGATAACAGATTTTGCTATAGTTATATTCTTATTGATAATTTAATTAAGCTGCAATCATAAAAACTACCCAAAACTCCTTACTCTCACTTGTCTCCTCCTGGTTTCATTTCCATCTATGGGATCACCGACTGACACTATTGGTTCACGCACGTCAGAGATTATCTCAGCCACCTATTTTGGAAGACAAAGCAAACACGACCAATATTCAAACTATAGCTAACAAAATACCTAAATAACTGATGGAGACATGCAAGCAGCTAACTTACAATTTGTATCCTTTTGTCATCATCCTTCAGGACAGTTACCAGCTTTTCAACTAGCAGTGATACAAGAGAGGTGGGAGTGTTGGGCAGAATCAGCATTTCTTGTAAAACAGCCAAAACCCTCTTCCTGGAACACAGAGTCATTGTTTGTAAAAGCTTGACAATAAAATGAGAAAGTAAGTCAGTGGTAGCCATCACTGACAACGGAATATTTGTCATCATGGGGGTAAAATAAACAGGCAAGAAAATAAGTTTGATTATCACACCATTAGACATGTTGTAAAATAAAATGGAACACTTATCATTACTACACGATGTTATGTGAATCTCACCTTCCTCCTTCTTCAACAGTGTCCAGACAACCCACTAGGCCGATCAGCTGCTGGCCTATAAACTCGTTTGTCATTACCATCTCCACCTGAGAAAAATCTGCCTTTTTTTCTTCACTTAGAACTGGGATGCTCTTCAGGTATCTGGAAAATTCCATTTTATTAATAGCAGTCAGTAGAAAAATCCACCTTCTCCGATCAGAAATAAAAAGACACCTAAATTCCATAATATAAAGTTGATAAACCCCATCTCTGACAGCAAACATGCAACTGTTATCCAAGTGATTTGCGTCTAAGTCAGTCAATTTCAGTTATATGGGAATAAATAAAAGCATTTACTCATAAAGGTATTCTGCAAATATGGCTGCTTCAGGTAAGAGCTGCTCCAGCATCTCCTCTCCCTCATCCCCTTTAGACTTGACAAACTCACAAAGTGCTCTCCAGTATAGCACATTCTCACAAGTGAGCTTGTCCACAGGTATCAGTTTCCTATTAGAACACAAAGACAGTTCATTACAAAATTAATTTACCAAAGTATATACCCCTGCAATATTCTCGTCAGTACATCCACAAACAAAAAAAGTTTACATAGCAAAGGTAGCGGTGGAGAGTAACATAATTGTTATTGATTAGTGAGACCTAAACACAAATGAAATATTTATTTAAATTAGCACAAAGCAATATTTAAATAGTTTAAGTTTAATAATAGAGTACTTTAACAAACATAAGAATCCGTTGTAAATGCTTATTTTTTAAATGAAATACGAATATACCATATTTTTGACTAAAGACCACCTAACGTTTTCATTCACATTTGCAATAATACCTTCAAATAAACTGGTATACAGCTGTGCAATGACGTTCTGATTGATATATGACCACAACTCCAAGGTCATTTTGAAATGACAACCTTTACAACATAACAAAAGCACACATGGACTTCTAGAGAACACGATCGACTATACCTGCCATCGAGATGAATGCGGTCTTGTAGAAGCTCCTCGGGTGAAGCTTGGGCAAATATTGAATTTAGAGCAGCCATAGCAGCCTGGGGGCAATTCTCCACATCCAGCCTGTGGAGCAACTCCAGTACGTCATCCTTCAGCAGCTGGAGCCAGGCTGGGAGCAGCTTTTTCGGCAAAACCTCCTTTACAGCCTCTGAACACAACACAACACACGTATGGAGAAATATGCCATTTCATTCTGGAAGCATCACACAACCAGTCCCAGTGCAAGAAAAAAAGTGCCACTGTGAAAACTGTTGATCCAACAGGTGTCGACAAACTACAGAAAAAGGTTATTGGCCAGCCAGGGCACCTAATCAGGACGTAGCATTATAAACACTTGTCCTTCAGATAAGTTGTTTTTTTTTTTGTTTTTTTTTAAACCTGTCCTGTCCGTCTAAAAACTGTCTAAAACTGGTTATACATGCAATTTGAAATGCAGTGTAAACACAATGTCAGGTAACAGTTAAAATACAGGTCAGGGGGTTATGAAGATGAGCATCAAGCCACTTGATACTTTAAAGCACAGCTCAATAACAAATTGCATTCAAGCGAGATGGCAATAGTTTTATTATATAAAAAAGATTGTCTGTAATTTTACTTTATTTTCATTGTGTCTTGTATACAGGCATGCTGGGGAAAAAATCATGCAACTTCATAAATGTTGAGGCACTACTGACTAAAGCCATTTGTAAAGTTTGGGGGAATTTTTTTTGTAAACTAGTTTCACTATGACTGCTCCACCTCTTAGAGATGTGTTATGCTGAAATTAAGATATAT
Organism: Hiodon alosoides; assembly: GCA_025775065.1. Lineage (NCBI taxonomy): Eukaryota > Metazoa > Chordata > Actinopteri > Hiodontiformes > Hiodontidae > Hiodon > Hiodon alosoides. The sequence goes on along the minus strand of JAOYSI010011923.1, from coordinate 40,315 downwards.
CCAACATCGATTTACCAGAAATACATTTTTTTAGCCCACACAAACCAAACTTTACCTGATACATCCTTCAGCCCTTGCTGCAGGAGGTTTACTCTCTGTGCGATAGTCAAAGCTCGTATGTGCACCTTTTCAGCAAGAACCTAAGGTAAGAAGGGGAAAAAAAATGTTCAACGTTTCATTATTCAAACTACTTGCATATATTCGCACTGCATCTGTATTAAAGTCAGCAGACAGAACTACCTGGTATGCCAGTTTTCTCACATTCTCCTTCACGTCTCTGGTTCGTCTCAAGATTTTAGGAAGAGTTTGAGCACAAGGAGCAATGCAAGACAAGACCGCCCGCCTCACCTCCGGGTTAGAATCATTCTCAAGGATAAGGATATAGGCTGTAAAATCGAGAAGGCAAACATGAGGGTACACAAAAAAGACAAGCATCATCAAAACCTGAACTGGAAAAGTTCCTGGAAAGTGCCTGGAAATTTTATTTAAAAAAATGTAGCACATGAAACTTGCTACCTAAACTTCCAGCATACCTTTTATAGTTGGACAGTTTTCATTATCTGGCTCTTGCAGCCTAGCCATTGCCAATGCAGCTTGGATTCTGACATTAGGAAATTTGTCTGTCACACGAGTCAGCATTGTCTCGTGAATCCGGTCAAAAAGATCGTCATCGATCTGAGCATTTTCAGCCATGCTCCCCAGCAACTTATTGATGAGCTGACAAACCCTGAACCGCACGGCATGGCTGTTGGCACTGTGGGACTGTGAAGAGAAAAAACCCAGATCAGTTGCAAAGGTAATGAAACCGACTAAAGCTATGATATATACACTTAATATTAGGTTTTGCTTTAGTACCTCAAGCAGGAAATTGAATATAAAATTTAAGAAGGGGTTTTCTTCCTCCTCTTCCTCAGTGCTCTCATCATTATCAACAGGAGCTTCAAAACTTGTTGCAAACTTGGCGACAAATTCAATCACATTCTCCACAGCAGGCTCCCTCTTATAGACAATCATGGCATACTTTAAACAATGAATAAACTCATCATGGAAGGTCGTTTTGTCTTCCAGCTGAAAGGAAGAAGTAAAAAGTTTAATTTCTTCTTGGGGTTAAACAACTCCAGATTAAACAGTTTCAGTAAACAAAAACTACTTCCATCGCACACTAATGTGGGTTAAATGTGCAGCTAGGTAACCTGCAATATTGCCAAAAGTAAAATAGCCCCATTCGTGTATTTATAAATTTGTTTTCATAATAAACGAGGTCACCTTGTTGTATCTGCTTTTCAAAGCCGCAACGAGTTTAGCTTTGTTGTTGTGTCCTTTCTGGGCCTTCTGAAAGGCCTCCTTGACTTCCATGTCATTGTCCTTCGTCATCTTTGACCTGTTCAAAGAGTAAATTGCGTCAGCCGTGGCTTAATTCATATACATTATCATCTATAAAGTTAACTAAAAAGCTAGAAGAGGACCCAGTATTTTTTATGCTATCATTTAGCTATTAAACGTTAGATGGCACTGCCGCACACTGCTTGCTAACCTACAAATCACACAACTTGCTGTATACATTACATAAAATAGTGAAATGATACATTTTGAATTTGACATTTAAAAAGCAGACCCTTTTCGCAAAAAATATCTGGTGTCAGCATGCGCACTAAAAACAACTAAATATATCTCGTAAGTGAACTCAAAAGGTTTTTTTTTAGTTTGTTTGTTTCTAGCAAATGACTTAAATTGCTTGCTACTACGAACACATAACTGGCCAAACCAATAACGTCAAAGACATTTAGGTACCCTTCACCATCCGATAACCATTAAAATAAGGACAATCGTGCATGCGTTCTGCGAATTAAGAATATTTCGTTGAAAACGTACAGGTAAATAGCAACGGCTACATGACTACATGTTCGGCCTTGATACGGCTCTTTTTTTGAAGTGTCTGAAGTCGCAGGCTCTGCCCGTATCGAGCCTGTAAACATGTAATTCCAGTTAACGAACCCAAACTACTGTGAACATTAGCTTTTTCCCCATTTGTTAAAAAGACAACTAATTAATTAATTGACGTTAATGTAAGAAGTGGTCTATGTAGCTATGCATATTATTTTGGACGTTAGTGGTGGATGCTTCCAACCACGCCTTGTCCCCTGAGGAGTCAGTTAAATTAAGACAATGAATAACAAGCTAACTAACGTTACATATATCTTTTTAAAAGCTTTGTTAGCACCTGCAAGAAAACGTTCGTATATTGCAGCATTGCAAAGTACCGCGAAATAGAATATACACACTTTTTAAACAAAATGTTCTTACTTTTTGTTGGGTGTTGGATCCGCTCGTTCTTCTGTAAGAAATTCAAATGTTTTGATGCTTACCGCCAATTGGAAAATGTAAATCTCGCGAGAACGCGCATATATCCTCCCACGCGATTCTCTTTTCCTTCATAATTTCCTAGCGATTTAATATACATGTTGACATTCCGATTAATGACTGGTTTTGCTCTCGGTTTCAGTGTCGGTTAAAAATAAAAGGTTAAATGTCAATTTAGTTGAACAGGAAACGGTGGTTACATTCATGAAAACCCCTGTGTGGAATAGACTCATTTATTTTTTTAAATACCGGGGGTCTCTTTTGTGTTGGAATTAAGGATCTGGGTTCAAATATCAATAGATTAAATTTCATATTAATCCAAAATGTTAATGAAGAATAAATTGATCTCTAACTGTGTGTGATAAGGATAAGAACTGTGTGAGGGGGTCTGCTGTTGAGAAAAACATGACTGCGATAGTCTTGCAGTACTTGTGGGCCTTTCTTAAAATAATCGAAATAATTTTATGTTGTTTTTGACTAGCTCGCCGACAAATCGTGAAGTTTGGTTTCTTATCGGGCTAATATAGATACCGTCCATTTGTCAGGAAAATTGTCAGGATTAAAGCTAGTGAACTTCTCGTAACGTTACGTTATTGCGACAGTTAATACTGTGTGTTTAAACTGTTATAAAAGGCAGTGTCATTCTTTTTATTGAATAACGCGAATGATATAATAAATGACCAAGCACCAATTAATCGATAAACCGTCATATTGACATAATTTATGTATATGGCTATAGTCTACGTAGATGGTGTGAAGGAACCTGTGGAATAGCGAACAGATCATTCAGATGAAACAAACCGCCACCTCCTTACTATGAATAAAGTTAAAGTATATTGTTTACACAAATGTGTCACAGTTAATAGTCGTGCATATACCATGGGAAAATACTGTGTAATTGGAGGGACGCCTGCAGTTTTTAACGTTATAGCTACAACCCTGACTACACAGCTCGAAGTCTTAATTGTATGAATATTAGATGTACTGACGTACAGTCCATTGATGAAATTGGTGTACTTTTTGTGTTGAATCCATACGTATATATAATTAGGTACTTCGTAGTGTCAGCAGTGTTCAAATATAAAATTAGCGTTTGTGTATCCGAATTTGAATTCAGTTGCTGAAAATTACTAAAACTAATACTTTTTCATCTTCGTGAAAGTTATGTACTTGTAACCCCGTCCAGGCTAATTGTATGATGAATTTAAATAATATTGTGCCAAATTGTCGAAGGATGAATTACATAATTATACAACCAAGGTTGCCATTATGTTGGGCCATGAAATCTGAGAGTGTGGGTTGGTATTACCAAGGCAGTTATATTATTTATCACCTAAATTATTATAGTGTGATCTGACATCGTAAATAAATATTTGGGATTTAAACAGTTAATGTTTTGTCGAGTAAAGCAATTCCCCCTAGACACTGGAATTGTGTTTGTATTATTTTTTTAATATTGATTCTCTGTTGTTAAATAAAAATAAAACTGAGTTATATTGAAATTCTGTTTATATTGGCAAACAGTTTTCAGGAAGAGCAGAATACTGTTCTGTAATTTCTATCGGTATACCGTGAGCTGTAATGCAGCAGTGGTACCTGTCATTGGTAGCGTAACCCAGTAATCATGTTTTCTCCGCCCTTGTCGAAAGAGCTGGTTAGAACACATGCCCATATCAATGAAATCTCTTGATTCGAAAAGAAACAAACGTTGACAGCTGTGTGTCGCTTTCGCGTCCCCGAAGGAATGTGTTGCATCTGATATCAGTGGTCTTCTGGCAGCTGAAAGAAAACTTGGGAAAGAACATATTTGACTTGGAATATCCTGTTCGCGTTTTGCGTTGCATATTTGTTTTTCTGCGAAGAATGGAGGTCACCTTTAGAATAGTATAAAAACACTTTAGAACGCGTTTGGTACCCTGGGTATTTTTTGACGGGATTCTAGCAAGAAACTTGCTGGAGGTTATGGCTTCAAGCTCCGGCAAATCACAGCAGCCCACTGGAGCTTGCAACGGGACTGCAGCAGACTTCCCCAACATCGAGCAGGAGCTCTACGATTACCAGATGCACACAAAAATGTGTAAGAAAATTGCACAGCTTACGAAGGTAAGAATAAACTAGATTTTATGTTTCTGCATGAGCCTGTCGAGTGCAGACCCGTTTCCGACTGAAAGCGGCCAATTGAATTGGGTAATGCAAACCAGCAACACAAAAATAAACGCTCATCCTTCTTGCAATGCCATTCGAATTGATTTAATTAGTTCTATCCTAAATCATGGTGTATATTCAGTAATATGTCTTTTCGAGTGTTCATTTGTGCTTATGTTTGTACAGATACAGGTAACATTACTAAATAACAGCTTTCAGGGATTGACTTCGTATGACATCCCAATTACTTGCATATGCAATGTCCTTTTTACGTGTTTTTTTTTTTTTTTTTTTTTGGATTTAGGAAGTTAAACACATAAAGTTTTACTGACCTGCAGTACATTTCTTTAATAAGTCAATTTCTATTAATGTGAGCATCCATTTTAATACCGAGGTTCTCATAACCGTATACACTTGCTGCATCATCCGAACTGCTTGTGCCACTCAGAACATGTTTACTGTTTCTGAGCCGATGCACAACACGTGCTGTTACACACAGTCGGGATGTCATGCTGTCATAGTTAATATTGCAACGTACATTATTGTAAACTATCAAAGATTCATTACAATAGTACCTTCTTGCTTTGATTTTGGAGTCATTTTTGTTTCAGTTATGTTATGTTCAGTGGCACTTATTTTTTATAACTCATCCACTTTTTGTAACACGCTTTTGACATTTGCATAAAATGTAAGATGGGGGTTATGCATGTTTTAATTGACTACTGATGAACGTTTCACAATAAAGTGTTTTTGCCCCCAGCCCACCCTCACATAGAAACTCTACTCAAGGTACACCTTGCAGTTATGTTTATTTCCTTCATGTCCGCATTTGTGAAAAAATTCTGTTAACTCAACCATTTGTATGACTGGGTTTCTTGGCCTAGACCGTTAGGATTACTGTGTCTTTTCACATGATTTAACCTCCTTTTTTCGTCTGTCCTACTTTTGTATGTGGTAGTTGGAACCAAGTGTACCAAGTACTCCAGCCGCAGAAAGCTCTATATAATGGTACTGTTATATATGGTATTAATCAAGGATTATAAGCGAAAATGACACAGTATGCCTTAAATGTCCCATCTTGAATTGAGCTATTATGCAATTGCTTACAATTTAAATATCTTTAATAACTTCATAGATTTCAATGTATGGTGTCTATACGTGGGACAGATGTAGCAGTTTGATACTCTTTGTCTTTTGTCTAATATTTATAGATTTATATTTTTTTTACAGATTTCAAATATATATATATATATATATATATATATATATCTGGACCAATGGAATTAATAACATTTTTTATGTTGATTTCAGAGCAAAACATTACAGGAAATGTATGAACGTGGAATACATCTGCTTCTAATAAAAAGACTGTAAATACAGGATCCTGTTTGAAAGTAGAGATTTGGAGTTCAGATGGATGATAAGGTTCCCCCGCTGGACATCCCCGTGTCAGAGTAGGTTTAAGCTTTGTCAGAGGGGTGACTGACACCCTGATACACAGTACCTCAGTCCACTGCCAGTCACCACACTCAAGTGTGCAAATGGATTTTGACAGTTTTTCTCAGTGCCCTCTTGGGAGAGATAGCCTTGTTCATTTATACAGAGTTTTTGTTTCAATCGCCGTGGAAAGGATTCCCCTCTACCCATTGAGTTGTTTAGACAGAGCTCTGGGAAAAACTGAACTGTATCACACACACAATCTGCAGGTGACTAATTTTCGATGAGTCACAGTACTCTGTGATTCTGTGAGGGTAATGCTGACAAAACCGAGCCTGGACACTGCACTACACACCAGAGCACTGTCATTGAACATATTCTGAATCAAAGCGGATACTTTCAAAGACATCTAGGAGGAGGTTGACTCACAAATGTGGAACAGCAGTGCCCAAGACTAACAGCCTTCCAGAGAATTATTTGCAAACCAGCACAGCTGCTACTGCAAAATCAATAGGAGCATGTAAGCCGTGCTGATGGCTCCTCTTGCTTATCGAATCTCTGATGAGTCTGTGTGTAAGAAAATAAAATGATAATTTACTCGAGAATAATTTATTAAAATCCATTAAACTAACACAGGCTAAATGCTAAGAATTACATACGGTGGTAACAAATAAATGCAACAAAAACAGGAATAAATGTTTTGTGTTGTGTGTCTGTGGACCTGGTTTCAATCTTTTGTGCAACATTGACTTTAAAATAAGATAAGGAAAAAAGGCCTACAAACACAGTCTCCCGCCAGTCGAAGGCGTTTTGTCTAAACATAACCAAAGAGACTATGATCGCATGCAGAGAGAAAGGGGACTCCTGCCAGCTGCTCTGCCCCCTGACAACAGCAGTTTCTTTTTTAACACACAGTGCTGGCGTCCTGCGTGCAGCCCCCGCCGCTGATGCCAGGGGACGCTGGGCCCACCCCTCTCACTCGCTACGCTAGACTTCAAAAGCCTCTCTATTTAAGGAGGGATTGTTCTAAGTTCAGATGTGCCAGATTGGAATGACAGTGTGCATTTCATCTACTTCCTTTGTAGTTCCAGAATAAGTAACATAGCAACATTCTGGCATAACTTATTTATGAATCATATTTGTGTGTTTGCGTGCCCACTTAAATTTATGTTTATAGATGTATGTCAGCGGTCAACAACAATAGTTTGGAAGACTGGCAGAGTGTAGACTTTGAAACATCCTTTTCCACTATTCCTTCACTGTTGTGCACAGCAGGTCTGTGTACCATCTCACCCACACAAGTGAACACAGTACTGGCATTTTTTGGTCAAAAACTAAACCCTATTGATGAAAGGAAGCATAGCTAATCCGACCAGTTAAAAAGCAATTTCCTTAAATGTCTGATTCACTCAGTGTTCTGGATTGTTTTTGTGAAGTATTTGCTATGCAGGCATATTCAAGAGTTTAAACTCACTCAGGGGTATCAAATAGGGTATGAGAAATCTTACAATACCATTAAACACACAAATGCCTCGACTGAGCCAGGGTTTTAGAGTCAGAGGATTGAAAATATCGAATTGTATTTAACTAAAACCCATTTAATTTCTTTTTGATATTCAATGCATTCTGCTTTTAAATGCATTTATATGGCAGATATTTTATCAAAAGCCATTTAACTAGTCGTCAAAGAAAAATACATTAGGTGGAAACAGAAAACGATACATCACCAATGTAATAATGTTTGAAAGGCAGCTAAAAAGTGCTGTGAGCATGACAGTTAAAGGTCTCTAGTCTATGGAATGATAGATGACACAAAGGTACTGAAGGGTTCACACTCGAGAAGGAACTGCAAGATGAGCAGCCATTGGCGAGCCCAAAATGTCTTGAAGGGGCATAGCGGGTGTAGCATACCACTGCGAGCCCGTTAAGGGGCGGTCAGACAGAGAGAGGCAGAGGGCTGGTTTATGGCTTTTTTTAATGTTTCAACATAAAACAAGAAGAAAAAATCACAAGGAAACACGCCCTTTTGCAAACCAAAATAAACAGCTTTTCAAGGTTTACTATATAATAACAAAAATAACAAAAAACACACAAAAACACACAATAAAACTACAGTCACCAAAACCACCAAACCTCCTCTTCTTTTAGACAGTTCTCCTCTCTCTGTTTTTAAAGTCTTTGTAATTACAAGAACTTGCATGTGGTCCAATCAACCTAACTACACTTAGGTACACAAATGAGGTCCGGGCTGTGGGTGAGGCCCAACAGGTTGTTTGTCTGTCTGGCCGGCCTGGGTGTGTCCCCAGGGCTGCCCCGAGGGCAGGTCTCCAGGCTGTGTGCCACAGTCAGATTCCTGCTTTTCTCTGGACTGGCTCTGTTCTCAGCCGTTTAAGATGTTAGCACCAAGGTCTTTGATCTTATTGTGGGCTGCAATAGGCAGCCAGGGGAGGGAGGTGAGAAGGACAGAAAAGTGTGTACTTTGGTTGGTTGAATAACAGCTGCTTTCTGCATGAGCCAGCATGGTTTCGTGGCACACGGTTTGCAGCAGCAAAAAAGATGAAAGCTGGCTGGACCAGGATCCGAGCAGAGTAGTTTGTGTGGAATGGACCCAGTTGCATGTTGAATCGCAGAATCGCAGGACCTAGACACATCAGGATGCTGTGGTGGTTAACAGTAAAAAAGGCTACGCATCCGGGGTGAGAGACAGATCCTGAGGATGATGGTGAGGGTTTGGTGGGTAACCACCGCTCAATCTTCTCTTGTCATGTGACTTCTGAAAAGAAGTCTAAGAATGCTAAATGGGAGGGATAATGAATAGAGAGCTTGTTGTCAAGTTGTACTGATGACAGTGAAAGTTCTTACAATTGTAAAACACAGTGGAGTGGAGACTTTCAGGAAATTGTTAAATGTATTTACCTGGTTGATGGTCAGACTTTTCTCTAAATGTTTCTCTTGAGACCTGCAAATGTTACTGTAAATATAGACCAGCTGTATGTTTGAGCCTTTACCAAGCCTACTTAACTGTACTAACATGATATTCATATAAACACTGCACTCAGACACATTAGCTCAGGGTGTCTCGTGGCATTTTAGTATCATACATTACAGAAAAACAGCTTGGATATAGTGTAAGTGGGTGTAATGCCTAAGCACGCCTTCGGTTATGAAATGCACTTCTCGGTGAACTTGACCGTGGGATCGTGGATCACACACAGGAATGTGCGGCACTACCGTTCCGGCAATTTGTCACAGACCGGGAGGCGACAGCGTAACTGAAAACTCTGTGAGAAAGCTGTTAAAGCAGGTAATATTATAGGATGTCACTCCGTGACACACTGACATGGATACAGGCCCAGCTGCCACCGTCTCTTCCTGCTCTGGGATTCACCGGCCTGGTTTTCCTTTCACCAGACAGGACCAGAGTTCTGATTGAGTTTTATTTGTTTGTAACTTTATACAGCCCCAGTGAAACGTTTAGAAGTTCATGTAATGACATCCATTTGAGACCTTTTTTTTTTAAATTTTCTTCTCTGGCTAATGACTCTCTTTATAAAATGAGTGTTATAATTTTGTATAAATGTGTCTTACAACCTCATTGACTGTTGCCGTTGAAATGTGTTCACTATTAACCAAAATAAAATAAACACAGATGTTCGGTAATATTTTTTTTACTGAGCAGTTATTGTAGAAAGACACATGTAAAGAGAGGCCAGTTTTTAATCAACAGCTTGATCAAATTATTGAGGCAGTTTTAAAAAAACAACAGCTTGATCAAATTATTGAGGTTTTTCCCTTGGACCTTGATGGGAAAAATAGCTTTTTATATACTGAAAATGGTGACCCGCTGCACGTGCATGTTGTTTCCAGGTCTGAAAACGGTGACCCGCTGCATGTGCATGTTGTTTCCAGGTCTGAAAACGGTGACCCGCTGAACGTGTGTGTTGTTTCCAGGTCTGAAAATGGTGACCCACTGAATGTGTGTGTTGTTTCCAGGTCTGAAAATGGTGACCAGCTGAACGTGTGTGTTGTTTCCAGGTCTGAAATGGTGACCCACTGAACGTATGTGTCGTTTTCAGGTCTGAAAATGGTGATCCACTGAACGTGTGTGTTGTTTCCAGGTCTGAAAATGGTGACCCGCTGCACATGTGTGTTGTTTCCAGGTCATCTACTCACTGAACACCAAGAACGAAGAGCACGAAGCCGCTCTGCAGTCTCTGCGCGAAGCGCACCAGAAGGAGCTGCGTAAGGTGGCGGAGGAGGCACAGGGGGCGTCACCGCCGTGTGCAGGCCACTCTGAGGAGGAGACGGAGCAGCGGAGGCACCGGCAGGCCCTGGAGGACTCCCTGGAGGAGCAGCACAGGCTGAGGGTGGAGATCCTGGCGGACCTGGACGCTTACCGTCAGCAGGTGGAGGAGAGGGACCTCAGGACCGAGACGGAGCACTCTGAGCGCATCAGGGCCCTATCCCAGGAGACGCTGGACCTGAGGAAGGAATTTGAGGGCAGGCTGCAGAGCTTGAGTCGACTGAAGGAGCATCTGGAGCAGGAGCTCGAGCGGGCCAGACAGGAGCTCCGCGAGCTGCAGGAGGAGTGTCAGGACCTGCGTAGGAGCAGCGTGGACGAGAGGGGCCGCCTTGAGGAGGTGTGCCAGGCCAGGACGCGCGCCTTGAGGGAGGATCTGGAGGCCCTGCGGGAGGAAAAGCGGAGCCTGGAGGAGAGCAGCGAGAAGACAGTGAGGGAACTCAAGGAGGCGCAGCAGGAGGAGCTGGAGGACCAGAGGAGGACGATGCAGAAGACGCTCTCGGACTCTCTGGCGCAGTGGCAGCAGCGGGAGATGGAGCACTGGAAGGCCACGCAGGCCTCACTGCAGCAGAAGCTGAAGAGGGTGGAGGGGGAGCTGGAGGCCAAAGGGCAGAAGCTGAATGAGAACAAGAGGCATTCTCTCAAGCTACTGGAGAGGATAAAGGTACTGGCAGGATAACACCGTAGGCTCCACACGTCACACCCCATTCATTATTGTCATCCCCCTTCACAGATGGGATCAGAACTGTATGATTAAACATCGACATCGTGCAACTATTAGATCTATGTTAAAGACGTATTAGGTGAAAACCAAAAATTTGGTTTTACTTGGGTATGCAGTGGTTATTCATATTGAAATAATATAACAGTAGATGCCATTAGCAAAATCGTTTTACTGAGACAATCAATATTAACTTCCCGTATGTTATTAATATCTTATGGAAATAGTCACACATCAAATACAAGCATGCAACTATTGTCGGTCTTTCCTGCTTGGGACGTACGCAAAGAGGGTGAAAAGTCCATTCAAAACGTAAGGATTTTTTTTCTAATTCCTCATTCTAATAAATGCCAGATGTCACAAACAGTGGAAATCAAAGGAGACAGCATGTGCATTTTAGATTTCTTTCAGTATTCCCTGGAGCATGTTGCTCCAGACATGGTTGCCTGAGTTCTCTTTGCGCTGACACAGAGGCAGTCCTTCTCTGCACCTTTCTGCCATAAAGGTGGGGAGTGGGGGAAGAGTCAGGGACACCAGCTGGTGGGTCCCCACTCTCAACATTTATTCTGCTTTACGGGTCATTTAGCCACTCCCTCGTCCTCTTTGGCGGAGGGGAAACAAGTTTATTGAGCTGGTCCTTTGAATGGCTAAATTAGTTTATGCATCCTACAAGATGCTGTATTTATTGGCCGCGACTAAGATGATATTTTAATGGGTTTTTCGTAATAAACGATGGCTTTGTGAAGTAACTGCTACCTCCACTTCTGCTAACAAGGAAAATGACTGTGTTCAGACGTGACAGCGGCGATTAGGAGACACAGCTGCAGGACTGAAGCAGATGGTGGTATTTGTCATCTCTTCGGTCTGATGAAAAATGCTGGGAGGTTCATTAGTTTCCTCTTGGGCCGCTTGGGCAATGTGGTCCTGAGAGAAAGGTGATTTATACTCCGTCTATTGATTTAATTCACCTTGTGTTAAATATGCGTCACTGGAAAGGAGAGTGTCACAAAAAAATTCTAAGAGGGCAAGTTTAAGATGGAAGACTTTTTAGCAAATTGGATCTGCGCTGCAGTGCGTAGGATTAAAATGTTTTACATCTTTGGCTTGTATTAGTTTTCCTATATTGGCGGATAAAAATACCATCCCTTACAATCAACAGAGGAAAGAAAGTCTGGAGCTTTTCTTAAGCGTTTAATTAGTGTCGGAAGCCCGTCCGGTGCTGTCTGCTTGCTGGAGGGCAACAGACAAGGCAGCTTTTTTTTTAAGCTTATAAAGTTATTCGCGTTGGTCCTTTGAAGACGCGGTGCTAATTAGCTTCATTGAAAACAGGGTAATTAAACGGCATCTGCGAGGCCTGCCCGTACCTGCCCTGCCATGAGCTGCGGTGTGTCTCTGCCGTCAGGATTTGGAGGGGCAGCAGGAGGACGGGCGCCGCAGGGTCCAGGAGGCAGAGGCCGGTGTGAAGAAAGCAGAGGAGGAGCTGACAGTGGCCAAGGAGCGACTCCTGCTGCAGGAGGACGAGCTGCTGAACAAGTCGGGTAGAGTCCAAAAGTCAAACCCTGTCCGCTCAGAGGCCGGCGTCTATGACCGACACCCACTGCCCCTCCACCGAACCCGCTTTTATAGTCGACCACGGTCCTTTAATTGACTTCATTCTCATAGTTTAACGCAATGTTTATAAGCACAGGGTGAAATTCAGAGTTCAATTTTAAATGTCAAAAATATTGCTGCGCGCATTAGACTTTTTTCCTCAGTCCTGTATATTTCAAGTATATATGGTATGATATATAGAAAGTATAGCTTAGCTACTTAAATAAACTATATATTTAAAAATTATAATGAGCATATTTATTCAATGTATATGTGAGGAGTCAATAAATTAAGGTACATTTAAGTATATCAACGGTTCAGTCTAGAAACATGAACTTACAGTATTCACCTCTTACCTTGACACATTCATCCCAGCGTAAACACATTGTTTTCTTAAAGGGCACCTTCTGGGGTTGCTCTACCAGCTATTTGCTTGTCAGCACAGTGAGGGCTGTCAGAGACCCTTTGTGAGAGACGGCCCAATTTGATGCCTTCACACTGGTGGGCAAAGTATCTTCAGTGACACTGCTCCTCCAATGATCCAATGCACGCCTTTCGTATTTAAATGGAACATGGAAATCGCAGCTACTTTGTGTAGTTTGTGGCATATTTATTCCAAATGCACATAGTTGACTCTCTTGGGCCTTCTAAGTAATGTGTGCCGGGGTTTTAATGTCAAATACTATATTTTATCTTTTAAGTCCCCCTAGGAGAGACAGAGGTTACAGGCTAAAAGGGTAGATCTGAGAGCAGATCTCAAAAGTCACCTGGGACAACATGTAGGTCTTTGTGTTCACCGCAGAGGAGCTGATGAGCCAGTGCTCGACGCAGAGCAGGACGTCTGCCGAGGTAGAGGAGCTCAGGAGTCAGGTGTGTCGCCTCCAGCAGCGGGCCAAGGAGCTGGAGCAGCAGAGCAGTGGGAGGAGCAGTGACCACGCTCGGCTGGTCAAGCAGGTATGCGCTGCACCCCCCACCCCCCCCGGGGCTCAGTAGGCACCACAGCTGAAATGTCAAGTCGAGGCAAGTGACAGTAAATATGATTATTGCCAAGCCAACGAAAAGCATGATAAATGCCCTTTGACTAAAAGATATATGTGGTTTCTCCTTCCATGTGCTGAAAACAGCATGCTTAGTTTAGCGGCCCACAATTACTGTATAGTAATTTCAGGTCCAGGTCCAGTCAGAAGAGAGCATAGGTACAGGGGTACCTGTTTTGGGCAATGGCTCAGCACTCAGCTATTGAGCGAAGTAGGGGAAGTAGAGGGCCCGGCGGTGAGAGTGCCAAGGGTTGTTTGCATCTGGGTCAGTCGCCCCCTGGGGACCACACTGTGCCCTCAGCACACGGAGGCCCTGGCAGCCCAGAGACTGGAGCTGCAGAGGGCTCAGGCGGAGGAGCTGAGGTGTGCCCGACAGCAGGCGGAGGAGGAGAGGGGCCGGTTGAAGGAGCAGCTGAGGAAGGCTGTGGAGGAGGTGATGAGAAAGCATGCGGGCGAGCTGAGAGACGCGCAGACTGCCCTGGATGCAGAGAGGAAGAAGGCACAGGAGGTGAGCTTTCATCCATGAGGCAGATTCAGGGCATGGACAAATGCCCTTTCAGGTCCCGCAGGGTTTCTCACGAGGAATTGTAATCTGTCGTACTCCTTGCACAATATCCAATATCCATTTAACTCAAATGAAAGGGAACGATGCTCCATCTGTCAATGGCCACATCGGTGTCCTGCAATTTACATGGACTGTCAGAACTGTTCACAATGCTTTTATATTTGCCAGCTTCTTGTCAGCCGCCTCGAGCTGGCTCTCTTTGTCTTTGGCAAGCAGCAAAGTCACACGCTGCAACCCAGAATTAATACACAAGCGCAGCCCTCTATTTCCTCTGGGCACAATTTGAAGGACATAGGGAGCTGCAGCTGCTGCAATAAAGGAAATTCCAAACACGTCCTCTTTATTTGACCTCAGATTGAAACGGTGCCGGAATTGTAATAGTCACCTTGGCCCCAATTAATTGAATGCTCTTTCAGCGCTCTGCTGAGGAGGCTGAACAAGGTTGTCCCTGTGGCTGCAGGATCTCCGGACGCAGGCTGAAGAGTTGAAACGGAGAGGTGAGGATGAGCGCAGGGAGCTGGAGAAAGAGAAGGAGGACCTTCAGTGCCAGCTTCAGGTGTCTCTCCATGAGGTGAGCTTCCAGACGGCCTCCTCCCTCAGTCTGCTACTCTTAACAAGACTTGTTGGGTAGCCCCTGGTCTCCAGAGTACGTTCGTGTGAATATACATTTCCTTCTCTTAAATGTAGTGTCAGACATTTGATGTCAGTGCGTTACACTGTTAGTACTTTGCAATAATTTATTTGCCTGTATATTGGTAGTGAATATATAAAAATATATTGCACAAGAAGAAACTGTAAAGAAAAGACAAAAATTAAAGTTATGCTTTGGTATCCTTTTTTTTTAGTACTTAAGGAGGAAATCACCTATTTTCCAATGAATCACTGTCAGAAAACAATTGAATTAAAATAGCTGACAGTTTAAATAATTTAAACTACACAGTGGGAGCAATTTCTCCTCAATGGAGGAAGAAAAAGGCCAGACATGTGGAGAATCATAATGTGTTAATAATAGGTTACCGAGGCAGTGGGAACATTCCGGGTTCATTCCGTTTCATCTGCATTACTGACATAGTTAGAGCGCACAGATGCTTCGGATGTAGTGTAGCTAGACGCAGCGCTGCAGGTGTTTTTGAGGCGGCAAAAATAACTCCAGGGAGCCCCGCCCTCCTTCCCTGTGCTGTGGCCACCATGTCCAGATCTCGAGGCTGGAGGCCGTGACCCAGCGGGTGGAGGGCGCCCCCGAGTGGGTCCGGCTGAGGGAGGAGTTGGAACAGGCTCGTCGCGCCGCCGCCCAGACAAAGGTAACTCTGCCCCTCCCCCCGCTGCAATGCAGAGGAGAGCTACGCCGCTGCCTGATAGCAGCTGATACAGCAGTAAACGGCTGAGCGAGGGTTGTACGAGAAGCGGTGTGCTCTACCCTCCCAGGGACACGGGATTGCAGGGTTTCTTTTTTTTTTCTTCCTCCACCTAGAGGGGGTTTGGAGCACTGCACGGAAACAACTGTCTTGTTTGAGAAAAAAGTGCTTTGAAGAGCATTCTATCATTAGAGTATGAAAAAGATAAATACATTTTGTTTGAGCATACAAGGCACCGAGAGTGCTTTTCGATAGACAGTGATACTGGAATACGGCCATTTACCTGCGGTTCGAACAGCATGTTAGGAGCCCGGATGTGTGAAGCATACATACAGCTCTTATTGAACTGGTATGAAACATCAGTGTTGAATTATTCATTTCAACCCGGCTAATTTACTGCTTCATGCATGTTGTTATGTCAAGCTGTTGGTGTTTAGAGTTATGACCCAGTTAAATCTTTCTGCTTCCCTTTCGTGTGCACACGCAGACAGTAGACATTGGTGGATAAATAAAGTATTGATTATGAAACAAGAGGATCAAAGCTGGGTGAATTCATCTGTTTAAATCCCTTGTGCATGAATGCTGGATGCCGTATGTATGGCAAAGCGTGACGATCAGACATAACTGGAGGTCCGCTCTAATTAGATCTCAATGTCTCTCCCAGGAAGACTTTGAGCTGCAGGAAGAAAAACACCAAACTGAGGTTTCCGCTCTTAAAGAGGAAATAATCATTTTAGAAGAGGCAGAGAGAAACCAAGAGGAAAAAATAAGGTAGGGTGAGACATTCTGAAGACAACTCGATTAATAACAATACAAAACGGCAGGGCCCAGCCAATTTCTAACTGATTCTATGAACTGCCGGACACTAATGCTGCTGGAGAGAGGAGAGATGAAGGCATGTATTTTGGATTTTTTTGATCTTCTGATTGCTTCTCGAGAGATAATTTTTTTGTATTTGCGGCAGCAGGTGAGTGAATTTGCTCGCTCATTTGGAAGAAAATGTGTTAGAAAATGCTGTAGAAGTATTGGGGGACAGGGAGAAATACTGGAGTCTGTTGCCGTGTCTGTTGCCGCCGAGGTGTCTACCGTGACAGTTGTGCCTGCACCAGGAGGTGGGATTAATGAGCCCTCCTTGTCCCTGCAGGGCGGCGTGCGAGTGTCTGAGGAGCGAACTCCTGGAGCAACATCTCGCCACTCTCACGCGCCTGCAGAGGGACAAGGATGCCGAAATGAAGGAGATGAATGAACGCTGGCAGAAAAAAGTGCGGGACCTGCAGACACAGGTACCTGATTGGATCTGGCCGGGCACATAAACACGCCGGCTGACAAATGGGGCCGTCAGCCTGTGCCTCGCCGAACCTGCAGGGCTCTGCTGCCCCTCTCCAGTTTTTTTGAAGGGCTATTCTGCCATATAATGCTTTCGTGAAGCACGGTCTTACTTAACTGTGATTGCGCTATACATAAAATCAAACATTTTACACTAGTCTTCTGCATTATGTTTGTACTCGTTTTAGCTAAATGGCTGAAATTACGCCCAGTCTCTGGTGATGCCGGACAGTTTCCGGGCATCCCGTTTCACAGATTTGACTGCTCTTATTCTTAGTGGTTTTGTGTTGAAGTTAGAGGCGAAAAAGACTGGTTCTGGTACAAACGTCAGGGAGACAGGGGAGTTATTTGCCATCAATGAAAGAGACAGCCTTAAGCAGAAAATCGAGGAAACGGTGACACTCAGCTACAGTTGTAAGGCGCAGCAGCAACCTACGATTACAGAGAAAGAACAACTGATGAAAGACCAAGATTTCAAGGTAAAATTCAAGACTGTTCCACTGTTTCAACTTAGTCAACATGTACAATACTCTTTAAGCTAGGAAGTTGTTAGGCTTTCAAATCGCTGTCTTTTATCATTAACAATTAATGGTTGAACTAATTCCATGACACTCACTGAGCTTATCAAGCATGTCTGAAGATTTTTTTTTTTTGTGGTTTTGAAGATTTTCTTGTCCCAGCCTAACACTCCCATGCATCTAAAACGATCATCTCAGCAGTGCTCCTGTGTGTACTGAATCACTGCGAAAGATGGTCATTGCTGGTGATGCGGGCACTCTTGGGGCAGCGGAGGGCTGTGATGGACAATGTGTTTTTTACTGTTTGACTTCCTGGCTACTTGCAGGAAATGGAGGAGAGCGCGTGGCAGCAGCACGAGGAGGCGCTGCGGACCGAGTGGCACAGTCACCAGCAGGCCCTGCGGGCTCTGGAGGAGCAAGCTCAGGAGGAACTGCAGGCTGAAAGACACCGCCAGCAGGCGCAGCAGAAGCTCCTCCTGGGTAACAGGGCCGGCGCGTCCGCTAATAGCACTTAAAGCTTTGTTGGCTAGTTTCTAGCCAGTCTAAAGCACCACATTTCTGCAGTTTCTACACTTTTTGTATTGTCCCAATATCATACCCAATAAAAACACTGCTGCTGCATGCTAGTTCAGTAAGCTGCAGTCTGTTTTGGCATTGACACACTAAGCCTGGCCGTATTCAGAGTTTTCCTCCAGGACGCACCATGCAGATTATGGTTTGCACTGCGGGCGAGGGAGCGAGAGCGTCAGTCCTCTCTCTGTGGGTGTACTCCAGACAGACAGAAAGCGGAGCTGACACAGCAGCACACCGACTGGTGCAGGCAGGTGACACAGAGGCACATGCAGCAGATTGAGGACCTGCAGGCAGAGCTCCGGACTCACACCGAGCTGGTGGCCCTGCAGCAGGTAGGCGCAGACTGCTTCATGCGGTCCTCAGCAACAAAGGCTGGTGTATAGCAAGCATGCGCTGTAGTATTATTATCATAACATCTGGTATTATAGCATCTTACCAACATGAGTTACTTCTCATCAGAAGTATATTAGCTTGCAGCCCATGTCTGGTGAACAGTTTGATGTTGTGAAACGTGGCACTCTATTCATTGTAAGAGGCTGCTTACAATACAGTTTCAGATCTGACCCAGCCTCAACAGAGGTCTGAAACAAGCCTGCGTTTCTCACTGACTCAGGACTTCAAGCAGCAGAACCAGGTCCAGGCCTTCGAGAGGCAGCTGGACGAGTGCCACAGTGAAGTCATGGGGCTGAGGAGACAGAACAGCGAGTTGAAGGAACAGCTGGCGACTCTGCACTCGCAGGTGGAGTGCAAGACGCAGGAGCTGTACAAAGTGCAGGACACAGAGCAGCATCAGAGGAGGTGGGGATAAATGCAGACACTGTTGAACGCCATTGAGTGTTTTCTTATTTGTAACATTATGGAAATAGTTGTGGAAATGTGAGCAATCCTGAGACGGAGGCCTGCTCCCGCACAGTTGCTTAATAGAGCTTTAGATTTGAACATTGCCGCTAAGGTTGTACTACTTTCACATCAGTTTCAGACAAAACTATGATTATATTAATGTAGAATTAATTATTTAAACAATATATGGCTGTGGTTTCTCAGCTGTGGCATTATCTCTCACACTATGAGAGGTTAAGTATAATTTCAAGAAGGGTTGGACCTTTTTCTATTGAATTATTTAAAATGCCCCATATGTTGGACAAGTTGGTAAGTTTTCCAAATTGCGCTGGAAGGATGCTAAGCGAGTGGATTCTGTTTTAGTATTCGCCAACCTCCTGGTGAGAAGGTGGGCGAGGAAAGACTGTCCTCTGATTTGCTTTCAGGTCCTGGGAGGAGGAGCTGTTAAATAGACAGCACATGGAGGTGGAGTGTCTGAAAAGAGAGCACAGGAAGGAGATTCAGACTATCGTGTCAGACTTCAGCAGTGCCCAGACCCGACTGCAAGCAAGAATTGTCTCCTTGGAAACAGAGTACCACAGTTAAATTTACCATTTCAGAATGACTGATTAGGCAAACATACACACACTGCCCCTTCGTTAACATCTAATAACATTCCAACAAAAATCTCCCTGGAATATATATTTACAATATAAACGTTTTATTAGCACAGCCATCAAAAAACAAAAAATTTACATTTTTACATAATTTTTTCAACATTGCATGGAAAAAAAAAGAAAATGCATTGCATTTTCACATTTTAGTATTGAATGATCACAGGGCGCATATTGAAAAGCTGAAGAGTTTAACCTAGATACCAGACTAATGTGTACAGCCCACACTTTCAGCTGTGAAGGTTAGAGATAGACACATCTTGGAAAGGGGAATTTTTATGATCCATATGTATACGTTATCTTAAAGTAATATTTTCAAATCACAAGGATCTATAAAGTAGATTATAGCTAAGTGGTTCCATCAATCATTGATGGTAACCTCGTATGTGCTGATTCAGGCGATTCCAAATGTATAAATCATATATTTTAATAAATTGCTAATCATAAGTGTCTTGAAAGATAAAGTTTTTCATTTACATATTAAAATGATTTTAGAGCAAGTCTATTATATTCACTCCACTTTCATAACATTTGTGGGTAATTTGTGCGTTTCAAAATTAAATCAAGGTTGAGGGAAAAAGATGAAAACTCCAAGAGGCGGGAATCCAGAGTTGAGGGTCAGCACGTCATTGGGAAGCTACAAGACAAGCTCTCTGAGAGAGATCAAATCATTAAGAGGCTCATGGTAAGTGGTATTTCGCTTATAAATGCCCTTTTTAAGGGCTATCGTAATGTGCTGTGCAAGCCACACTTGATTAGGCTGTCATTGTAGACAATTCAGGAATTAAAGTGAAGTTGAAAAGATCAGATCTAATCAGAATGTGAGGAAGATGGAATTGGTTACTGAAAATGATTTGTTCGACATGAGATAATTTCTCACCTGTAGATATTGTTTATATCAGGAAGAACGCCATCAGCTCCAACAGCATCCCCAGGTAGCAAGTGAAAAGGCCACTCTAAAGGCTTATGAGAACAGGCCCCAGCCAGGAAGCTTAACTCCAACATTAAGGGTAATTGGAACTTCTTAAAACTTTCATATTTTGTCTCATTCATTAACTGCTGGGTCAGACCAAGGGCTGCAAAGTCTTCTTTAACTTATAACTCTAAGTTATTGGGATAATTTAACAATAACACTCAGCATATCTAATCTTTAATTATCCCCATATAAATGCAAATGTATGTAACTAAACAAATATCTTGTAATATCATTGTGGTATCTGAAAAAATTGTATAATTAAGAAAATGATATTCAAAATTGCAAATCTAATTTGATTATTTTTACATATATTTTAATTCGTACGTACTTGGATGTAAAACAATGAGCCAATTAATCACTAGGGTTTGAGCATTTGACTCAGCTAGCCTTTTCACGCTATTGGATTGTGTTAAACAAGTTGATAGCTGCGCGTAGCTGCAGTCATTTCCGTTACCGTGGCAGAAAAAGAGGATGGAAGACATGCCACCTCGCGTCACCAGCGTTCCCAACCTGAGCTCCTATGAGAAGAGCTTCTTGGTGCCAGACGCTGCAGCGGGCATCCGCTCTCCACAAGCAGTGAAGTCGCCCAGCTTTGAGCATGACCGGAGTGCGTCCCGAACCAACACACCCATCACCCTGGCCCCAGAGCCCAGGCAGGGGACGAGGTACCGATCTCCCGCGGAGGAGCCCCAACAGAACCTTGACAACTACAGTCAGCCTTCCAGGTTATTAATACTAATATTTAATACAACCCTACATTTAGTATTATCACGTGATGATCAAAGGTTTAATAATTAAACCTCTCTAGATAAGTGATGTCGTTGGAACCAAATATATATATATATATATATATATATATATATACACATACATATTTTTGTACTTGAATTTAAAAAAGCAGAGTTGATTACATGTAGGTTGTAAACATTTTCTTGAAAGGCATATCTGATTTTGGCACATTCACACGATTAAGATTGTTAGCGCAGCCATGTTCAAGATGTTTTGCATTTTAAAATGGAATTCTGAATCTACCTTTCCCCCTTGTCAATCAGGCCCCCTTTTGAACAGAGAGCCCTGGAACCTGGGACTGAACCTCAGGATCCCCAGCGGCAGGAGTGGTTCACCAAATACTTCTCCTTCTGAGGACCAATCACTCTTAATACACCACCATCAAACAGGACACTCCATGACGTAAATATCAGGCAACGGAATTTCTGAATGGGCAGCCTTTCAGGGGCAGTTTTGAAAGACCAAACAACTTTGCGCTTTCATTTCAGGCAACTTGAGATGAGATGAAATGAATTAAATACGAGCCTTTAGATTAACAGAACTAGAACACAGTATGTTCAGAGTAATGCGCAATTAAAAAGAACAACGGAGACATTCTGCAACAGTGTTCATAATTGAACAACTATTTTCATTGAATATACAATAATACTTGTGTCCATTTACAGCAGAAGTTGTTCTTGTATAAAACATTTATTTTTTTTAAAAAACCATTTCACAATTATTTATATTAGCCTCCATGGACACACGGCTGTATGTAAAAGAAAAGGTGTGAGGTTTTACAATCCAAAGGAAAGCAAAACTCACTGAAATAAAGTGCTACACTCCAGAACGTTAGTAGCCGACTTGAATCCCAGCACTTCGCTGTGGAACTTGCAGATGCTTGCCTTCAGCTCCTTCATTGGTTTAGTATGCCCTTTGTTCTTGTACCTCATGTGAAGAAGTTTGTCCGTCAGGTAATGAAGCCACAGCACATTTGTGTGGGGATTGTATTCACTCCAGCTATTGCTAAAAAAAAAAAAACAAGACAAGACAATATTATGAATATAGTAACTTAAGTGGCATCACTGCAAGAAGAAACCGTGGTCGAAAAACCTCACTTGTTCTCTGCTCGCATCTTCCGATAAATGTCAAACTGATAGTCTCCCTTCCCCATGAAGAGTTCTTCATCAGTGGAAATGTCACAGGAAACTGTCAGATCATCTGAGAGGGAAGGCAAAGAGCTTGCATTAATATATGAAAATGTTTGCCTACGCTGTTCATGCTACTTGCATTTGCTCATTATATGACCGCATTGTAATTTCAAGCAGTCGTATCCATAATCTTTATAGAACGGAAATATCTATATGATCGGAAATAGGAGAACTGACCTATTTCCAACCTGGACAGAGAGTAATCGATGATGTTGACATGGATGCCTTTGGTATCAAAGCTGTGCGATATCCCGTTCAGGATGTACGTCCCCGACTTTTCCTTGGTGGGCTTCACAAGGATATTTCCCCAATGCAAATCCCTGTGGCATTAAAAACTAGGTTACCATCAGATGACAGCAAAATGATAGATCTTTCTTTGCCAGTGTGCTTTACGATGGGGAACACTGAAGCAAAGTGTTCACTTACCTGTGCTCGAAACACAGAGCTTGTTCAGCGACAGCCAGAGCAGCAGTGACCTGGTGCAGAAGGGTTTTTGCTAGAGCCACAGATGACAGCTTCAAATATTTAAGAAGTAGAAAAAAGGTCAGTCACAGTGGAGAACATTTCTTTGGAGGGGGGGGCGGAGCATCTTTCTTCCAAGACCTTCACTGCTTTACCAAATGTATACCGAGAGTAAGATCAATCCACGTATAACGAAACTGTGGTCAATCTGTTAAACAGCAAATGATAAATAAAATCTACCATATTAAACTAAAATGTAATAAGTTTTGTTTTAGCTCAGAACATTTTACCTTGCCATCCAGGTTTTCAAGATCACTTCCACCAAACTCAAATTCCAGGATCACATAAAGTTGATCATCCCCAAATAAATCTGGAGAACAGTTTGGCATTAAAGATAAAAAATAAAAAAAACACACAAATGCAACTCTACATGACGGTCACAAAAGGGCTTTCATACAGTGGTTATTTAATGCCAATAATACTCTTAACAAAATCTTACCAGGCCGATCATTTTCGGACACTCTATCCTTGTCAAATTTGTCCCAGGCCTTTAGGAGTAGCTCCGGATAAGAACCACAAACACAGTGTACGCTGAAACAATGAAATAAATGAGGAAAATCACCACCATTACCATGTGAAAGGATCATTGCGTCAGAATAAACAAGAATAATGACAAATACACACACTGAACTTGCAAGCAAAAATGTTAAAATATTCATTGAATGCAATCCAATGGTCTAACTGAACATGTTCAGTTAATGGAAGTTATGACGAGACATCATATCCCGCTGTGGAATGAGGATATAATATACTATATAATGTACATGTTGATTGCACCCTTATGTATATAAGTATTTGTTGTTGTCATTGCAGATAGCCCAGACATCCAGAAATGTCTAATAGCCTGCCTGAAATAACTACAGTTCTCTGACAGCCTACAAAAGGCCAGAGAGATTTCCTAAAAAATGTTTACGGTTCCTTGTCAACATGAAATGCAAAGCTGGGGCTAATGAGCTAATTGTACATTTCGACTGGATGTTGAAGACAAATGAGTCGATGTCAGGCAACAGTCAAGGTAATTAGCCTGTGGCTATGAAAACCATAACTACTACCAGCTTCAAAATGTTATTTTCCTATGTGATACACTTTGTAGGCTTTGTTTTTAAAATGATGCATTAAAAACATGAACAGTGACTACCACACTTCCTCAAAGGTGCACAAGTGCAATCATTATAAAAACACCACAAAGAGATTGGTTCACTCACTTATTTAATCCGATAAAACCGTTTGTTTTGTTATTTTCTTTTGCGTTTAAGCTGCTCAACTCTCTAAGGGGAAAAAGTAGAATTGTAAGTTTGAAATTCAGTTCAAATGCATTTTTTTTTAATTTGAAAATACATTTATTCACAATTGCAATTTTACAGTAGCGTAAAATGACAATGTACATACTTTGAAATAATCAGTTCGTGAAGGATTTCACCAAATGTCTTTTGTTCTTCTCCATTTACTTTCTGACTGCCTTCAATGGGTATAATCTGTAAATGCAATCAAATTCAATACTGCTTTATATGAATTCTTATTGCATTGTATAAACCATAGGAATTGCTGGGCAATATTATCCTAGGAGTATCATACCTTCAACGCCACAGTTTCCTTGGATTCATTAACTGTTGAAAAAACTTCTCCAAATGTGCCCTCTCCTATCTTCTTACACAGCTTCAGTTTGTTAAGCGGAATGCACTGTTCAAAGGATATGGGGCCCTCCTGTTGGCACTCATGGTACACTTTTTCAGCGTCTGAGATGCCCTCAAAAGAATCTCTGGAAGTCTGAAATGCACAAATGTTAGACTTTAGCATGACACTCTGTGGCTGCTGCCAGAACACAATTGCCAAACCTGAGCAGTCAGATTATCATCGGGAGTGCGGACAGCTGAATGTGTATGCACCTTGAATAAACAATGAAGCAGAACCAGGCTGTACCGTGCATGTTTAAATGTAAACTACATGAATATTTTATTGCCTGTGATTTTCTCCTCAAAGGGAATTGTAGAATTCGTTTGTTTTTGGTAAGAAACAAGCTGCGATATTTTTAACTACATCCTAACAATTTAAATACAATAAAAACAGTAAAAAATTGATTTTTCTAAAATACACATGGACTAATATGGACAATCCATCAGATCTCCAAATCAAAGCCACAGCTTTTTACTCCATCCCTGAGGGAAAGAAAAAGGAAGGTTTATGTTGCACAGACAAAAATAGAATTCTCTTTGGTTAAATAGCATTTTTGTGTCAGCGCATTTGAAATGCAAGCCTGCACTTTCGTTTACACAGGCTAGATGGCCTAAGAAAACTCACTAGAAGGGAAGCCTCTGCATTTCTCAGACATGGCCGCAGTTGGTGTGACTGAGGAGTGCCCAAAAGCTCAGGGCTCCCATCCAGCATTCCATTCCTGAGGGCTTGGGACAGTGGTTTTTTCGGTGTGAAGAAAGCTGAAGGGGGGAAAAAGAAGAAGAAAAAAGTGTTAAGTGTAAGTGTTAGTTAGCACTAGACAATTTTCTTTGTAAATTGTATTCAGGGCAACTAATTAAGAAGATGCTTGTGTCATTAATGCATTTAAAACTTCCACAATTAAAATGTTATTGGTGCTCCAAAAGCATTTCTTTACAAGATAAATGGGTGGGTGGGGGTGGGGGGCATCATTTTGTTACTTTCTCCAGTCTAGGGAATCAGGAATTCTCACCCCTTTTCTTCTTGTGGACTGACAAAGCTGCTTTCAGTCGGCTCCAGGTATGGGTATTCAGGAAGTCGGGGGTGAAGCCGGCCAAAAGAGAGCTCATGTTAAGGGGCTCTCTGATTGTTGGTGTCCCAAGAAATGCACCGCTGGGGCTTTGTAACCAGCTGTTCGCGGTCTCCTACAATTTGACAACATGCGTTAAAGATTCATTCAAGGCAGAATAATGACCAATCGACGCCTACTAAAGCTCTGTCCAGCAACAGTTTCTTTAACAAATTTAGTGTTATCAGATCTTGTGTCCTTTCTCAGAACACAACGGATCATACCGTACAATGGCATTTACAGCAATAGCAAAAACACTTTAAGAAGTCACTGAAATGCACTCACAATGGTACATTTCTTGTTGTTGAATCCCAATTGGAAATCACACAAGGAGCCATCTCCAGACAAGAGCGATTGGGTCCCCTTCTTTTGCCTCTGCCGATGGTCTTTCTTGGCCCACCTGCTCACACTGAGACCGCTGATGCAAGCTTTCCGTCCTGTCCCAGACTTGTCTTTGACAGGTCCCTGAATCCTTAATCTACCAGGGCCCCTTTTCTCAGCAGCCGGCGAGCCAAAGTCAGATGAAAAGTTTGTCGCTTTAGAAGCAAACGCGTCAGACAGTCTCCGGCGCAGCCCACAATTTCCGCTTCTACGACTGCCGTGTTGGAGTCTCACATTTTTGGTTCCTTCCCATCCAGAGCAATTAGGCAACACCTCTCCGTCGGTGTTGCCTGGAGCATCTACGTGGCTGCTCGCTTCGCTTCCGTGCTCACGCCGGGAATCAAACCTGGCGCATGTGGCCAAGTCTCT
Organism: Hiodon alosoides; assembly: GCA_025775065.1. Taxonomy (NCBI): domain Eukaryota; kingdom Metazoa; phylum Chordata; class Actinopteri; order Hiodontiformes; family Hiodontidae; genus Hiodon; species Hiodon alosoides. Next base: position 13,888 of record JAOYSI010011923.1, on the reverse strand, counting down.
GTTGCCCTGGATGTGTTTGGATAGATCGAGGCATGAAAGGCATTTCTCTAAAACTGCTTCATGTGAGCATGTTGGTGGAGGAACATTGGAACTTGGTTCTACACAGTTGTGTTGGCGGTCATTGCTGCAGGAAGCCCCTAGCTCATTTTCCTCTTGAAGTTTAAGTTCACTGTGATGTGAGGAACTTGCAGAGCTTGAAAAGCATAGCGCAGAGGTACTTTTAGGGTCAAAACATTTTAATTCTGATCCGTTCTGACAAACTTGGCTTGCACGAATTATTCCATCACCAGTACTTCCAGCAGCATTGGTTTCCTTCCGCTGAGGTACTTCCATGTCACTGCAAAATTTGCCTCCAGACTGGTTGCAAGTCTCCGCTATACCACAACCTATGGAACGCACCTCCTCTCCTTGTTCCCTGTTACTATGTTCAACCTGGTCGTTTGAAATGTCTACCTTGTGTAAAAGTACCACAGGGGTTGATGTCCTGCATCTTTCCTTTAAATTTGATATAAGAGAATCCAAATGTGTCTTGGCAGACACAAAATCACAGTCCTTTGTGGAAAGAGAAAAATCTTCCACTAAAGAAAAACTTTTTTCCTTTCTTTTACCCCTACTTTCATAAACAGTATCACAGTCAACACGAGAAAACAATTCCTTGCTATGCTGTGTGGTTGTCCCATCACTCAGCTCCCCAACCTTATCGCTAAGAGGTAAATTTACCGAGTTGCTGCTCCCTAATCCCTGCCTCCTCTCCTGCAGAATTCTAAATTCCTGTGACCTGGGAGAAATAGCATTTTTGGTCAGCTCTATGCTGGACTTGAAAACATCAACAAATTCATCGTTGCTGAAAGATATTTCGCTGATAGACGGATCATAATGCCTGTAACTAGGTTTGAAGACAAGAGAGGGGGTACTGGATAGTAGGGGCTTTTTATAGCAACTTTTCAAAATTCTGTCACTTTTCCTATTTAGGGAGACCTCCTTTAAAAGGTTCCTTGTCCCACTAAGGTTTGAGAGGGTCCCAACGATTTCAGAGTCTGTTTTCTCCAAAAATAACTCCTTGTTATGATTCTTAACACGTCGAGGTGGATTTTTCACAAAATCCTCTGATGAATTCAGACTCCTACTCGACATGAGGACCTGCAAAAAATACAGTTCTTGTTCAATGACATATATTAATGACAGCATTTATTGATTTCAACCAAATTTTTACTGAGGGTAAATGCTCGAAAGGCCAAAGGCATACCAAGAAGGTTAACCCTTACACTTGTTTTCGTCTTCATTCTTCTGGGCCTTGTGGCCTTAGGGTTTTCCAGGGGCATTCTCCTTCTATTAGTGACAAATTTACCCAGATCTGGAGGTAGAGCCTCAGCTCTGACTGACCTTCAGGAAAAAGACAGCAACACAAAAATACTGGGACATGTTGAACAACCAAAAAAAAAAATTTAATAAAAAATATGTTGCAGTCATTGACAAGTAGTTCACCAGTCCAGAAGCAACCACACGAAACACTGTGGGCACAAATCATACTAGACTCAATACAAAATAAAAATTATAACAAAAGGAAGAGGGCCAGTTTCTGAGGAGGCCCTCACTTGTTATATGCTCACTTGATCCTCTGGCCAAAGTCACCCCCACCCCTCGCAGGGGGTTTGAATTACTGAAGCAGGGCAATCTTGTGCATGTTCCTCATTCCATGCTAACATTCAAAAACTGGTAAACTGGTTGGTTTATTCAACTGTAGATCAACATTTTAGGACAAAAGGTAAACTTAAAGCTTATACACTGCAGTTTGGTAAACTGTCTTAGAACGCTACAGTACATTTAAAAGAAAAGAAAATGCTTACCCAGTGCTTGCACCAGTCCTAGGATTCATTCTGTCCTCCGTGCTCCCTTCTCTCTCACAGCAGCTCTGCTTGAGCTGCCCCTTTCCCTTCCTCCGCTGTGGTAGTGGCTGTATCACTGGGTCATCTTCACTCTCACTGGTGCTCACCACCAAAGCCCTGCGATTTTCAGCCCGCTTTGACCTTAACCTTCCCATGGGGATAACGCCTCTGTTAACAGAAAAAAAAAAAGAAAAAAAAAAAACATACTAATAATTTGACATTCTCCCCATGACCATAGCCATTCTTAGTTCAAATTTTCTTCATGACATAAATACAAAATATCTGATATTTGGAATTAAACAGAATAGCCCTGTAAAATGTAGCTTTTCAGCAGTACATCAGATTAGCCAATTCAAAATTTATTCTGAAGTTGACCCTACCTTTTCTGGTTAGCATGCCTCGGTCCAGTTTCCGGGATGAAAAGATTCTCTTCATCACTACCTTTCTCCCTCAAAGCTGTTAAGGCCTTCTGCTTGGCTTTGCGTGTAGCACGTGTAGAGTTTGAAGACGCAGTGCTTATCGTCTTTTTCCTGAATATCAAAATAAGCAATATTGGTTCAAATAAAACTGAATTTGTTTCTGTAGCAGAAAACATTAAAAACAAATTTCTATATGCATTACAAAAAGCATTATATGCAACTAGTTAAAGGTCTAGTTTAGTCAATTGCAAAAGCTTTTTACGCAATGCTTAATTAACACACAATTAAACAAACATACCTTTTCTTTTCAGGTTGTACAATGTTCTGTTCAATAGCAGATAAATCAGATGTGGATGTAGTGGAGAAGGCCATTTTTCTCATGTCAGGAGAGAGCCACGCCTCCACCTTTTTTTTGTGTTTCCCATAAGTTTTCAGGAACAAAGGGCCATTTTTTCTGAATTCATTCATGCCTGTGGTTTTGAGCTAGAAAGACCTAAAATACACAGTAAATAAATAAAATGCCACATTCCGAGGTTCGTTTAAATTATGTCAGACTTCATAAGGTCGTTGAGAACTAGCTGTGTTTTGTTTTTTCTGTCATGCAGGTCGCTAGTACACACACGTCCAATTGGTTTAATCGGTAGCCGATACATCATATTTTGTTGAAAATTGAACTTGAATTAAACGTATGAACTGTAATGACTGAATAAATAAGATAAACATTTTGCATAAAACAACCACATTTTCCACCTTTATTATAACTGTAGTTAAACAGGTTGGAAACTATTTTAAAAGTGCCTTCTGACAACTCGGAATAAATTATACCCTTACAACAATTTGACTGCTAGGCGGACTACTAATTCCGAAGATTGTTCTGGTACGACTATGACTTGGGTCTGGAATCCCACGTATTTTTCCAGCCTTTGACATTTGATTATTCTGCGTTTTCCATACTTTTCCAGGTCTTGAAATTATCTCCTCCCCCCACGGCTTTGACATGAAGCCCAACATTACATCCACACAACGCTTACGTCTGTACCGAACGAAATTAAAGCAATTTTATTCGCAGAATTTTAATTAAGACACGTGCCAACATCCCATTATTTCTACGATAACTACAGCAACGTCATAATTATTTCAGTTTATTAACGTTAGGCGGGCCTCTTCCTCTAACCCTAGTTTTGCGGAATCGGATCTGTTAACTCACACCAACATCGCTTTTGTTTTTAGCTAGCGAACACTCGCACACAGAAATAAAACAAAGCACGCAGTTTGTTACCCTAACGGGCCGACTAAATTTACCGAGCTAACAAAATGTAAGTAGCCCATTTACAATAATGCTTTCTATTATTTTAAAAGGGGTGGGATTCTAACAACTGAAAACTCACCGTAATGTCAACAATTCCGACAAACAGCTCTTCCTTTTTGTGACATTTAAGACTTTGAAGAACGATAATGAAGTGTTTTTAAATACAGTTTACAGTTAGCTTAGCACAGAAGGCAACAAAGTTATTAAAACCCGCAAACAGGATACAGTTACTGTGCTTTCAACTGGCTTTACGCGCCCAGCGTTCAAAATGAGCGAACATTGTGATTGGTCCAGTAGGAAATTCTCGTCATCAACCTTCCCTGCGTCTTTTTGAAAATACTTTACGGCAACGACTTCGACCCAGATTAGCCCATAATGCTGAAAGGAAACGTCGTGTCGAATGTTTTCAGTATTACGTCCAAAAGTGCTTTCTCTTGTCGTTGTAGCCGAAACAACCTCATTGGGAGGAAGATGTGCATCTGATCAAATCATTAGTTTGTATTTCATAACCCAAAACGAAACTGGTAACATAAATAAAAATGACTACGAGCAAGATTAATAATTATTAAACAGATTATCTAACAAAAGATAATAAAGGTATTCTAATTTTTAATCTATTCAGGTAAAGATACTTTAAATATAGTTATTTTAACAAACAATAAAAAATTCGCAATGACCGAATTTATTCACATAATGTAAATTTTTTTTTTTTTAATTCAATTTATTTGAGGTCTGAAATGCCATTGGTGTTCTGTCTTTGCATTCGTATTGTTTTAAAAACTGGTGGGTGGATGTTCCGCTCTTGTTTACCACTGGTGGTAGCACACAGAATTTATCAATTAATAGTACTATATTCATCAATTTGCTATTCCAAAATTACTTTGAGAGTACGAAAAGGGGCATAGCTGTAAACTATAAACAGGATGCTGAATTTACAGGTATCCGAAGTCGAATCCATGATCAAGAATAGGATAGTAGATACCAAGTCAGGAAGAGAAAGCTTACTAAAACATGCTGTGTTTCTGGGGACAAAATTAAAACCAACGGTAGTATTGGAGAATGATTAATTCACAAAAAGAAGTAGCACACGAACAAAGAGCATTTCAATGATACATAAAATCATACATGTTTAATGGCTGAATTAAACAAAAACCATCCCCTCTGAATGATGAAGGCGCGTGTCTGATTTTGCATCCCTTTGATCATTAACATGAAACCTCAATTGAATGTATTTGAGTTCATCAAAAAATCAGTTCTCAAGCGAAAAATACATTTAAAATTCTGAAAATCTGCCTGAACAGGAAGTCAAATATCTCTCCAGAGCAATTTCCAAACATCAATAAAGCGATTCTAAGATTGTTGGGTACATTAACAAGATATTATTTTATTTTTTTAGAATATTTCAAAAAAACATGCAGCCAAAGCAAGTGGAGTTACTTCAAATAGTTCGTTATAAATACTGATTACTTATTAAAAGTAATGTGATATGTTATTTATTTTCCAAGTCATTACCTATTATACACAGCTATGCACAAACATGAATATTGAAGTATAAAAAAGCCCTTTTCAGCCCCAAAAAACTGTCAGAACCACTTAAACAAGCGACTATTTCTCTATTGACCTTAAGATGCCATTTGTAAAATATAACCAGGATGTTTCCCTATATCTGAGTTAGAAATGTTTAGAAACCTTTCTCTTAAACAAAAAATAAACATTTCTAACATTTGTTCAAGGCTAAAGGCTAAAGATCTCCAAAAAAGCACTTAGCCTATTAAGAATATTCTGTGTGATCAAAAAGTGGATTTTGTACCAGAACGTCCTGTTAAAATAACAAATCAGATTTTCAATATATATTGAACCAAAAATATTGCAGTGGTTATATTTTTGTTGAATCATTTTTTGGTTACATTTAACAATGGTGCTAATAAATATGGAGAGGACTGTAGTATGTTGTGTGTGTGTTTTGGTGATTAATTTCATTTCATGAAAGAAATACTTGCAGGCTGGCATTCAATTATTTTGTTAATTTATTAAAGAGACAAACATTTGGAGTAATTTCAACTGATTATAATAAGAGCACTATTAAGTAGAAAAACCAAAACACATATTAATAACAAAATGCAACATTTAACCTGAGGATTCCCTTTTAACAAGATTCAAATTCAGGATTCCTCAGACAGCCCAAAGCCTAGTTGGTGGATTTTAAGAACTATACCTCTGGTCTACACAATGCAGATAAGGGTAAATTCATCAATATTTTGAGTTTGTTGCAGGTCTGTAGTGTCTGTCAAACAAAGATTAAGTCACCTTCTAGCTGAAGAGAATTGCTGAGCTGATGTTCAACCATATAACTACTGCCTATACTCTAAGGTTACTTAAAACGCATGAAACTGAACAGCAGGGAAGATCCAATTTTGACATTGTATTAAGCTGTGCTTCAATACGGCTCTGTAATAATGAATTTTGGTATCTGTGGTGTTTCCATTAGACTGACTGTTCTGTACCAGAACCAATTCTATACCAATAACAAACCTAATCATTACAACAGCTTCAAATTCAAATAGCCATTTAAAAAAAATACAAAACATTCCAGATATATCTACACAAATCAAAAAGGATTTTGTCATTTGGGAAATTATATTTTTTATTAATTCTTCCATCAGGTCTGTTTCATGGGGGCAGGGATATTGGCTGAAGCCTGCTCCAAGAACGCCAAAGGACCCTGGGGAAGTTCTGTTGGTTTTTTGTGTTGTACATTAATGTCTTCCAGTACTTGCTGCCAGTGATGGATTTTGGTGAGGTGTTTCTGAATCAAAAGTTCTTTTCTCTGAAGCTCATTTCTTAATTCTGTCACATCCTACAAGTAAGACATTGAATAATAATGAATTTAAGACGTACAATGTTGCAGTTATACAAATCCCCTAAATAAATTCTTATTGGACCGTCAGAAATACAATTTAAAAATGCCAAAAAGGACAAGTAAACAGTAATTAAATTAATTGTGCCTGCGTTTTAAAATGAATGAGGCAAGAAAGTAAGCAGTTGAGAAAAAGTCCAAGGTCTGAATTATAACAGATTAAGTAACAAGGAATTATGAAAACAATGTTTAAGGAGCCAGTAAAATTATACAAAATATGGTTCACTACCCACCTCTTTTACAACCTGTTCGGGTTTCTGTACTGACAACTGTAATCTTTTCTGTAGAAAGAAGCATTCGGTCTGTCTGGCAACATCTAGGAACTTTTGAATGCATTGGTCAACCCCTTGAGGGGAGAGGAAAATAAAAACATTTAGGAGACAATAGTATAACTAACTGTAGATGGTAACTGTAGAGGTTACCAACTCCACCGACATTTCTTACCAGTTCTGATTTCTTCCTGATCAGTTCCATTAACATAGTCCTGACTCACAAGGGATGCAAAACAGGCCTGCAAAACATGCGAGACTGAAAATTACGAGAAGCCTAAAGTGATTCGTCTATTCGATACTGCCTACATGTGTGCAGTGCTATTTAACATTGAGCTGCAAAGGGGTAAAAAAAAAAAAAAAAAAGAATACAGTTACATCAGGGTCCAGTGAGAAGACTTACCACTAATACTTGCTAACAGGTAAATTATTTAGATATGAAATATGTGAGAACTAGTTAGTTAAAAAACGAATCAATAAAAATGTCCAAATACCGGGGTATCAGTTAAAACGAATGAATAAAATGCCAACGCTCTTTGTTTTTGCACGAAGAGCCCCCGATAAACAATTTAACGTATCTTACTACCTCGAAAGAAGCTTCCAGGTCGTCAACCAAAGTATTATTGTTCTGACTCCTATTCCCAGCAGGAACGGGTAGCATTCCGGTTTGTCCGGGAGCACCCGGCCCTCCAGGAGGATGGGAGACAGAAGGCTGCTGACCAGGAAACATCCCACTCATGGAGGAGGCCATTTGCTTGGAGGTTCATTCGAACAACGAATATTGACCATGCGCAGTGAACCAAACTTTAGTCGCCAAATCACGCGATAATTTCTTCCCATCAGCTTCAGAACTAGCGCCTCTAAGCTACTACGCACTTCAACGTAAAAAAATATTGCTGCGCACAGTAGAATGTAGTCTTGTCCGTAGGACATTTATTTTTGCAGCGAAAGAAGATTTTCAAGATTATCGCGTTAAATTATTAGATGTATTGCAATTATTTGTCTTATTCTTCAATTGCCTTGTAATAAAATATTTTAAAAAAACTAGCCACTTATATTCTAACATTTCATTGGTGCGATCATTTCAAAGAAATGTTGGTATTTTAAAAATCAAACAAACAAAAAAAGGGAGGAAAATAGAATTATAGCGACACCAAACGGACATTTCAAGTCGACTTCTATTTGGTTTGACATTACAGGGAAACTGGAGTTTTTAAAACAAACATTATTAAAATAATGTTGTGAAATATAAATAAAGGGTAATGTATCAAATTAAAGCCACGTAAATGTCACGCATGTGACGTAAATGTCACGCTTATAGCAAGCGTCTTACTTTGATTCAATGAATTTGACTTACAGTAGAAATGAGTGATATATGAGTTCAAATTGCAGGTTCAAAGATGACAGTTTTCGGATTCCCTGCGTGACTGAAACTGAGACTGGGTGTATCCAAGTAAAAGCCAACTATATTTTTGCGTGAGATTGGTAATAATTGTTAGACATTCTTATACCTTAAAAAAAACACATATAAAAGATTAAACTAAAAATTTCCGTTCGAATTTCTTTCATTCCCCTCTGGTTTGACTAAAATCAATCATACGCTGTCAGAACAATTTAAAGAAAACATACTAATCCACACTAGGGATACGTCACTTTGGAATACGATGTTTGTATCGTATACCAGTTGTGTCTGTCCCCAACTACTATGGAGTTACTGACTGACAGAACTAAATTGGTTTCCGTCGTTATATTTTTCACTACTACGGCAATAGGAAATTATATTTGAATTTTATTTTATATTACATTATAAATAGCACATTATCCCAGTGTTTTATTGCAATACCCCTTGAGGTTTATATAAATTATTTATAATATATATTATCAGTCAGCATCATTCAGTCCATTTTTGTCTGGACTTTCCAAGAAGTTGATAACTTTGTAGTTAGAATGCAGTGAGACGTTTGATCCCATTTACCTTTTTGATTTTAAATGGCATCAACAGAAATCTACACATAGATCATTAAGATTTTATTTTTGTCAAGCAAAAGATTGTTTTATATGCACAAGAGTTCAGATCCAATAAAAGTACATGTTTAACTTAATATTCATATTAGGGAATGTCAAATTCTCTTGACTAGGCATAACACAGTATTTATATACAGTAAAATAGCTGAAATATGAAAATTTGATATAAATGTCCGTTAAAAAATCAAATTCACTGCTATGCATACAAAGGCCTTGTTTCCGTTGTAGTGCTTTTCAGTTCCAGAATTTTCTGCGTCATGCTTCATTGCTCAATCCAGCAGCAAACTCAACCAGCGTCCGCGTGGGCCTCCCTGACATGCCCTTGCGCAGGTAGGGCACCTCGTCCTTGTTGGACATCACTCCAGCAATGTCCAGGTGCGCCCAATGTGGGGCCGTCACAAACTCCCTGAGGAAGGCTGCTGCCGTGCAGGCTCCACCAGACCTACAGACAAACCATCACAGTCAACCAGTCCCCAATCGTCCAACCTGCCAGGAGACAGGTCACTAATCCAATAATTTTTCTTGCCATTTACCCTTTTCCCATTCAGGTGAAAATACTTTAAACAGAAACAAACTTGAGTTAATTTTTTTTAAAGATGGTTCTTTTACAAACGGCAGCATTCATGAAAATGAATACCAGTCTGTCTTTTTTAAGACTTACCGACTGTATTTTCCAACGTTGTTGAGGTCTGCGAGTGGAGAATCTGTGACCTGTCGGGTGTAGTGTTGGAAGAGAGGCATCCGCCATACTCTGTCTCCAGTTATGATGCTTGCCTATCATAAATAACATGCATTTACTGTTCAGAATTACATGCATCAAGTACTTGACAAATGAAGCGGATTTATAAATGTACCTTATGGAGCTGACTCCATAACCAATCAGAATTGGTAAATACTCCAGTTGCAGCAGACCCCAATGCCACGTCAATTGCTCCTGCAAATTTGGAGGACATCAAGTTTTGCTAACCACGATGAAAAGAAATAAACTAAGCATTGACAGGATGCTTAATTTTTTCCATTATGCGTACCTGTTAAGGTTGCAGCATTAACTAATGCTTTGGGATTAAAATTATGCGCATAGCAAAGAGCATCTGCAAGTATCAGTCTTCCCTCAGCATCAGTGTTGTCAATCTTGGAAGAAAAATGTTAAAGAATGTTAAAGCATTTACATTTCATTCAGATATGTGGTTGCACTTCAGGTACTGTTAACTGTAGCGATAAATGTGATACCCAATTCACTTAAGTGAATTTACAACCTTACTTGAGACCTTCCCATTGTCACAGTGACTGATTAATTGTCTACCGGCAAACATGGTGACAAGCTGATATGTCATCAATACCAGACAAGAATATTCTGCAATTTGTCTAGTGAAAGATTTAAAATACATGTGTGTCATTAAACACTTTTTTCACTATCGAAGGCTAACAAACACTTTAGATCTTACTCAGTTAAAATAACATAACTAACAGTACCTGAATAGTTTTTCCATTCTTTGCCCGTACAACATCACCAGGTTTATTGGCATTCCCGCTGGGCATGTTTTCGCAAAGTGGTGCTAAACCTGAAAAATCAAAATTCCATAATTGAGAGCTCTAGAACATTGAGAAAAGTGCTTGACTTTGTTCAAATAAAGAAATGCTAAAATGTAGTTATTACAAAACATAAGCCACTTCTTTTAGTCACTGATGAGTGAACACAGGCATGAAAATGTCTGCATGTCTCTAAAAGTAGGTTGCCTGCCATTAGCCAAAAATAAAATAAAAAGTATATTTATTACTGGAATTAATGTGAGAACTAACCAATGATGTTAAGGGGAAGCTTTAGGGCTGCTGCCGTGACAACAGAGGAACACACAGTGGCAGCTCCACCCATATCAGCTCTCATAGCATCCATGCCGGAGGAGGGCTTCAGGGATATCCCACCACTATTGATGAAAAGGATACTCAGATTAACACAAATGACAATGCAGTACACAGTATCCTTCTCAAAAGAGTTCAATCACATCCATTAAGCACTCCAGAATAAGGTAACTCAAACTAAATTAAATTTATTTGGAGATGAATTCAATATTTAAAACTACAAACAAAAACACAGGATTAAAATACGATTATGCATACCTATCAAAAGTAATTCCTTTCCCTACTAAAACTAGGGGTGGCTGACTGGCGTCTGTGTTTCCATTGTAGTGCAGCTCCAGGAAGATAGGGGGCTCCTCTGAGCCTTTGGATACACTCAAGAAAGCCCCCATCTGTTGCTCCTCAATCCAAGACTGTGGCCTGTGCAGAAGATCAGTGTTACTGTCTGGGCTTTTCAGAACACAAACATAGAGCGTGGTGGTAGTTGGGAAACTAGGCCACAACCAAAAGCCTGCGGGACAAAATACTGGCTATGAAAATCTAGTTCATTGTCCACGTTACTTCACCTAAACTGGCATTAATAAAACCCAGCAGAGTAAACTAGTTATTTTAAATACAATTATGCTGGGTGTCACCAAAAAATTTAGCAAAAAACGCCCAAAATTCATTGCCAAAGTGAAAAATGCATTATATCCATATACATGAAACAGGTCCTACCTTTTATGAATTATAACTTTGTCAGACACAGATGCAAGTTTCTCCTCAATTGTGTCCGCAAAAAAAGTAGGGGTGACTTGATTTGCCGGAGCCTCCATCAAGCGTCTTGCCAAATTTTGTCCTTCTCCATATAGAATTCCTTTGTCCCACGCTGTATCAGAGCTGAAAAATGTCAAATAGAAAATGATACCACTTATCAAAGCCTGTATGACTCTAAAAATTAATTTTCTTCTAAAAATGCAGGTCAAGATGTCTGTGAGAAGATTCAGTGGTTATTTTTATTCGGTACCGTTTCGTGCCTTAATCACATTAATTGTAAAAACTTCAAATTAAAACGTATCTAACAGGAAGGCTTTTAAGCAGCTTCTGAATGCTATGACTGAACAAAGCCTATTACAAAACCATATCTCCCACCACAAATACAACATCTCAACATAATGTTTCTTCATGACCCATGCTGAAAAACTATAGACATTTTTTTGCCAGAATGCACCAATAACGTTAAAGAGCCAGGATACTTGATCATGGAAGGCGCGGCGGCGACTTACCAGTTGTGCAGCTGCGTTTGCACCACAAACTTTTTCTTCAGCTTGAGCTCGTCATATTCAAAGAGTCCGAGCGTGGCTCCCTCGGCTGCGGCCTGCGCATCCCCACAGGGGTCCACCTCCACCAGCGGAACCTCCAGGTCTTGCAGCGCCCTGCAGCCCACTGAGAGAGACACACAGTCGCGTACAGGTCCCCTTTCCACACCGTCACCACCATACACAGCTGCACCTTTGAATTCCAGACTTTAAGTCACCGCGCAGACACCAAGCCTAGCAAGATGGAAATAACCAGCATCCTCTGAGCAATCTCATACACATTTCCTAAATATACAGCATGCGTAGACATAAAACTTATACATCAAGTGCTCATCTACAGCAAACACATTTCCCATACGTTTCTCATGACCTATCAGGCATAACATGGCTTACTATTTTACCTGAAACTGCCGTTCGAATATTCTCTTTGCAGTTGTCCCAGTTCTCCTTATCACAAAGTCCTGCTGAACCTTTACCAAGGCCTACCACAACAACACTAGGGAAATCCTAAAATAAAGCGTAAAAGACATTAACACTGAACAGTCACTTACTATGATACAAATAATTTGAAGGAACCATCTAATTATACTCAGTGTTTTCATATTTAAACATGACTCTTTTACCACGTTTAAAGAAACATAGAAAACCGACAAAGGCTACTAAAAATCCATGAATGTAAGCCTAAGCAATGCACATACTACAGACATTTATGGGGATTTTACATTATTCTTCCTTCTACCTTGTGTACACCATAAAATATTCGGCTCTTCCCCTTTTTGAGAGATGGTCCAGATCTGAAGAACGTAAGGAAGTAGAACACAGGTATGGCCATTTAAAACTGTCATACTGAAAGTTGAGAACCATGAAAAATAAAATTTAGTAGACAGGGCTTACATTTCTCCAAAGTTCATATATAAAGAAATTTAACTGTAATTTAAAACTTGGACAAGGTCTGGAACTCACATCGACAGTAATTCTCTTAGCTTCCCAGACACCGATCTGTCAAAAACATCCGCGGTCTCTGTGAAATTCAGACTGTCATCTTCTTTTTCTTTTTCATACACACCAAGGACCAAGCCCTGCGGATGAAATAGCACAAATCTATTAGTAAGGTAATACATGCACAACTAAATGCGTCAAAAATATTATAAAAATATTTAAAAAAATAAAAATAAAATATCTTTCAGTTCATATCACAAATCTAACTGGCTTAACAAGAAATAGCCGTGCAAGGATGTTATGATCAGCGGAGTACAATTAGTCAAAAAGACACATTACATGTTAATTCTTTTTTGGTAATTAAAAACACTAACCAGCATAAGTCTCTATCATGGACCTATATCTATTTAACCAATTAATAATAGCATTAAGATAAATAACAACTCTTACTTTTTTTTCTTTCAAGTTATGGGATACCGAAAAGGGTCTCCAGTGGTTTTTCCTTGCTCCAGTTAATAATATTTTTCTAAACGGAAGCAACATGGTTTGACTTTGTTATATAATAATGTTTCTTACTAAAGAGACGCTACTGCAGTGTGATAGCAATAGGTGTCACACGTGCACGACCTACTTCTTTGGTAAGGTTGTCCGATATCGACTATACAGTGTCGTGCTTCGTATATGTCATCAGATTGCGACGCCGGCAATAAGGGATCGTTGTAAAATTACTGTTTTATCCTGATCTGTATCTGTTTACCTGGATCTCATTTACTGTGATCTATTATTTCACGCATTTTGGACACAAATAAAAGCTGAATGAATAGAACTATGAATAATTGTGGGAATTATCACAGTAATAATGAAACCAAAGTTCATGTTCATTATTTATTTTTCCTTCGTAGCTACGCCCAAACAATAACGTATTCCTTCAGCTTAGTAATAATACCATACTACTTACATAACAATTAT